>JAJPCS010016105.1:0-18068 GCA_021164005.1 Willisornis vidua nigrigula
GAAGGGCTCAGTGTTGTAATAAAATTATTTTGTCATTTGTTTCCCTGTTACATGTCACTGAAAATTATTTCCTGCTGTAACTACTTGATAAACATGGGGACTGTACTTGTGCACATTTTGACCTGAGAATTCTCAGATAAGGTTCCATTTGTAGTCAGAAATTAAATATGTTTTGTAGTATTTTCCTGACAGGTATTAATGACTTCTCAAAATTACATGGAATTTAAGACCAGAGATAGCCTAGATTTTAAAACAAAATAAAACAAAAAAAAAAGCTTTGCATTAGGCAAATCAAATAAGAGCCTCTGTACCTTCCAATGCACTGTATGTTCCTTGTAACCACAGCAACATTCCAAAATACCTGCCCCAAGTACAACATGGCCACTGAAGGCGGTTTTACAAGAAATAGACAATTTAAGCTCAAATATTATGTATAGAATATGTAGGACATCTGTGGGGGTCCCTTTTATATTTTACGTGGTAACAGAGTTTGTTTTAATGTTACCTCAGTTTATGTTCTGTGGTGATATAAATGCTTGAGCAGGGGCAGCCAGTAAGGGGTAAGAGGGAGGGGTTTGAACACTTGTTTTTATGTCATAGAATCGTGGAATATCCTGAGCTGGAAGGGGCCCACCAGGATCATTGAGTCTGCAACCCCTGGCCATGCACAGACACTCCAACAATCCCACCCTGTCCCTCAGAGGATCATCCAAACCCTCCTGGAGCTCTGCCAGCCTCAGGGCTGTGCCCAAACCCTGGGGAGCCTGGTCAGTGCCCACCACCCTCTGGGGGAAGAGCCTTTCCCTGAGATCCTCAGAATCAGGGAATGAAGAACGGGGAGGGACCCAAAGGGATCATCCATCCAAATCCTGGCCCTGCACAGACACCCCAAAATCCCAGCCTGTGCCCCAGAGGGTCATCCCAATGCTCCTGGAGCTCTGGGATTATGGAATAACCCAAGATGGGAGGGACCTACAGGGATCACCCATCTCTCCAAACCCTGGGCCTGCACAGACACCCCCAAATCCCACCCTGTGCCCCAGAGGATCATCCCAATGCTCCTGGAGCTCTGGCAGCCTTGGGGCTGTGCCCAAACCCTGGTCAGCGCCCACCACCCTCTGGGGGAAGGACCTTTCCGTGAGATCCATCCCAAAATTCCCTGACACAGCTCCACCCATTCTCTTGGGTTGTGTCACTGGTGACAGAGCAGAGATTGGAGCTGCCCCTCTGCTGTCCCTGGGGAGGAGGATTCAGTCCCAGTGAGTGTCCCATCAGTCTCCTCTTCTGCGGTCAGGACTAACACAGTGCCCTCAGCTGCTCCTCCTGTGACCCCTCCAGGCCCTTCCCCATCCTCACAGCCCAACGTTTCCCTCTGTGACCAACCCCAGTCTGTGGCATGGAAGCTGCTTTCCAACTGCAACCCTGCCCCTTATTTTAAAAGGCAGGGTCTGTGCTCATGGTGGGGGGACAGGGAGGGCTTTGAACATAAAAATAACTTCTAACCACTGTGGCACCTGCAAGATGAAACTGAATTCAGGCCTCAGGTTCACTTTTTGAACCTGCAAGTCCAGAGGGATATTTTTAATACACCCCACTACACAACCAGGAGTTACATCCTTGGTTCCTGGGGAGCAGCAGCAGCGATGTGGATTTGTGGGGGGAGGCACTTTGGGTAAAATCCTGTCACCTCATAATGCTGATGCTGCATGTGATAGGCTGCCCTCAGGATTAAAATTTAAATAAAACTTATCCTTGTTGAGAGGGATCTTTTTTGGCAAGAAAAGCAACTCCAATCTCCTGCAGTGTTAAGCATATTTCTGTATCTCTGACTTACATGGGCATTTGGAGAGACACAGGGTTGTCCCCTCAGGTTCTCTGGAGTCTTTGCTGTCATGGTCCTATTTAGAAATCTTAATTTGAGTCTTGTTCTCTTCACAATGAATCAAAACCTCAATCAAATTAAATTTGACTATTGAAGATTCTGAGATGTAATGACAGCCCAATTAGAGCCAGAAACCTGACAGGTTGTCCTATTAGAGTGAAATTCCTTGAATCTGGAAAGAGCAACCACTTTGCTCCTTGGCTCAGTGGGAGTTCCACATGTTGTGTAAACTTTGAAATGTTACTGTAGGACACACAGTGAATTTAAGCTTTTCATGGAATAAAACTTTCAGTTATTTAAGGGATACTTCTTTGCTTCCTGTGTTAAACCCTTATAAAACATTCTTAATAAACTTCTGTTTTCAGCTCCAGACTGCAGTGAATACACTTCTTAATTCTGTCATTTGCACCTTGGTTTCTGGGTTGATCAGAGCAATAATGTCTCTGTCTATTTGCAACTGCCATATGGCTTGGCAATGCTTATTTTTAAAATATAACATTTTAATTCTTGGTGTATTAATAAGAAGTTAAAATAAAAATAACTCAGTTACATGGATCTCTATAAATCTGGGCTTCAGAGCACATTATCTTACATGGCTAATACAGTAGGTAGAGTGCAGTAATAGCCAAGCAGTTCATTAATCTAAACTCTCCAGCATGAAATATCTTGCTCTAAGAAGTTGGGTCCTGATAAGATGTTTGATCATGATAAGAAGTTTGATCCTGAAAGAAAAGGAAAAACTGATTAGATTTGGATTCAGAAAATAAGAGAACAAAGTCACTGAAATGTTTCCAACTTAGTGTTGGAAATGTACCAGGAAAAGCCACTCAGAGGCTGAGCTGCATCTTTCTAAATGTACCCTACAAGCACCTGGTGGGTTTGGAGCACCAAGGCTGTGAGGGCAGACTCAGCAGGAGCTGGGTAAGCCTGGCAAGAGGGAATTCCTCTGCTCAGAGCCTGGATGACTTTTCCATGTGGGCTCAAGCTTTGGAGTCTGTGCCTGGAGAGGATGAAGTGACTCTCTCTGGATGGTACTTGGTAAGGCATCAGAGGCAAAGCCAGAAAACAGCATTTAGGGAAAGCAGGAATGGAGTTCAGAACCTGCACACACATCTGTGGAATGGGGAAGGGGCTGTTCATGGGCAATGCAACCTGTGAGAGAACTTTGGGAGCGACTCGGCCCTGCTGAGAAAGTTCTCAGAGCCTTCTCTCACTCAGTTGGCTTTCACACCACTTTCATCCACCCTCCTGCCGTGTCTCCTTGAGGTGGAGGAGGACACCATTCATCAAGCCAAAGCCTCCTGCTTGTTGAAGCAATGATGCAGGTGTTCCTTGCAAACACCTTGGTTGCAATGTAGCCCTGTTGGAATTAAACAGAAAATCCCTTTTTGGTGCAAACAATACCCAGGGAAGGAGAAGTGGGTTGCTGGAGAGAGGCACTGGTCAAAGGAAAGGCTTTGTACAGTGCAAACAGTCACAGGGAAAGAAAAATATTGATCCTTTCAATGATATTTTGAGGTAAATGTGTCATGGAGGGACTTTGGTGAAAGGCAAAGTGCCTCCTCCAGTAATGCCACGTCTGTGGTGTGTTTGAGGCAGGTGAGGGAATTCTCTGCTGAAAAGCTCAGTGTAGCTCCCAGCACAGCAGAACCAGCCCCGGGGCTGCAGGAGCACCCTTTCAAAGTCTCTCCTAAAATCTGGGGATATTTTCTTGAAGCTTTGGTGTTTTTTCAGAATCCTTTTGTCTCTTGCCAATTTTTTTGAGCCATAGTGGCAGCCACTTACAGTCTCGAAGTCCCAGACAGTTTTCCAGCCTTCAGAGCCCTCCTTTGGGTCAGTGCTGATCCGTGGCAGAGTGCTTTGAGTTTTCACTGTGGTGCTCATCCTCAGTGTCCTGGTTTTTGGAAAAGATGAAAGGAGGTAAGGATTTAGCTTTGGGGATTCCCAGGAGTGTTTCACTCAATAACAGAGTAGTAGCCATGTTTGGGGAAATTGTTCTTTTGGAGATCATACAAATGGGGAAGAGAATTTTTGGACTCAGAGAGAAGGGGGGAAGCCATCAGTGCTGTTGTGTCAGACCTCACATTCAGGCTTTATCCCAACCTGACTTTCATGGGCCTGATTCACTCCCCTTATGAAGATGGATAAGCTTTAATATTCCATGGGGGTGTGTTGCCCCTGGGACAGAGCATTTCTGTCTTTTCCTTTTGAGTAGCCATATGGAGTCACATCCCTGCCAAAAGGGACATTTCACCTGTGCAGTTCCCACCCTTTGGGCTTTTTCTCCCTGTGATCCCAGCAGAAATCTGTAAGAGCTCACTCAGTGCCAAGAAAGACTCGTTTGAGTGGTTTTCCATTCAAAACTGTCCAACCTTAAGAGTTTTATGAGAAAAAAATTATACATAATACCCCAAAGTTAAGTGTGGCAATGGGTTTACCTTATTGGCAGGTGCCCTGTGTTCACAGAATGGTGACGGGTTTCCTGGGGAAGTGCTCTGATAAGGGCAGGCTTTGATAGCAGCCTGATTGAATTCCTTGCTACAGGGAGATGAAAGAAAACTTGTCCTGGTAAGTCCAAAGTATTTAACAGTAACTTTAAATGGAAAAAATTAATGAGCAGAACCAGAGAGCAGATCCCCAAGAAACTTGTACTGACTATGGAGCAAAGGTCTCAGCCTTAAGTTGTACCTGTAACCAAGCCCATCATTCCAAATCAAGGCAGGTGGTAAATCCTGTGTTATACTTTCAAAATCTTTCATGGATTTATTTATTTTTTTGTTCCGTACCAACAGAGAGGTTTGGGAGTTGGAGGCCAGGATGAGATGGCTTTTGAAGCCCAGCCCACCACTACCTGCTCCCAGAGCCAGCGAACTGTCTAAGGCCCAAACAAAGGGATAACTGATGGCTTTGCATTCCAATGGGATGGCTGAGGGAGGATTGGGGAAGGTGGAGTGAGAGAGGTTTCCTGGTGCTTGTGACACTTTGGTCCTCCATCTGCTTGGGTGGCAGTCATGGCGTGCTGGGCTGGTGGCAGCACTGGGAAGGGGGTCCTGGCTCCCCCCCAGCCCTGCACTCCCTGTGCCATTCTCCTGAGGGAACAATCACTGCTGGCTCTGGATCCACTACAGGCTCCTCGAGGGGTCAGTGCCATCTGCAGAGGAGTTGCTGACCCCCCCAATGCTTTTGGACAAAGGATGGTGAGAGGGTCCTCAGGCTGCCCACAGGAAGCTTCCAACCCATCCTTGTTGTGGAGAATCATGACCAGAACAAACTGAAGCAAAATTGCTGAGCCCAAGGACCGGGTCAGAAGGGAAAGTGAAAAGCCACAAGACTTGACTGCAGTGACGGGGGAGGAGTGGCTGGTGCCAGGTCAGAACCGAACTGTGAGCAAGAGCCGAGCTGATTGGCAGGTAAAGCCTCGTGTTAGATGCTGATGGGTGCAAAGACAAATGCTAAATGCCTCAGGACCAAGGAACTAACTTAGCTAAGAAACCGAAAGCGAAACTGAGTTCTGTGTAAATAGAGCCTTGTGTGAGATGTCTGAGTGTGATTCGTGTCGGTAAAAATGAGTGAGTTATTGAGGCTCCTGTAGTGACACGAGAAAAAACACATGGCCAGCCAATTAAACAAAAATTCCAACTTACACCCACATGGAGAGATAAACAGGATAGTGTTAAATCACTTTATCTCCTATAACTTTGTCAAGGACCACATGAGTTGTAACAAGAAGGTTAAAGAATTAAAACTTTCCCACATCTAAGGAGAACAGAATTTATGGTGGGGTTATCACTGGGGTTGTGACTGAGCTATAGTTGTATATGTTGAACTGCTTAACAATGGATTTAAAATGTTTATACATGAGTCAAATGAATATGCATGTAGAGACTAAATAAATGTTACAGTTACACTGCGCTCGGGGGTGCAATGGTGAGCACTGTTTGTGTCCATCCCTCCCAGCATGCTGAAATTGCTTTTATCACATAATAAATTTTAATTAAAAACCTATGACGCTGGGACTGCATTTCTCACACTTGTGATAAGCAATAAACGATTCTTGCTGCACACGCCGACAGTCGGTGCTTTGGTTCTCTACACCCCTTGGCTACCCTTCCCACGGGACATTTTGGAACCAGCACCTCTCCCTGCTCCTGGCTTTGCCTCTCCAGAGCCCGTGAGTGCCTCACCACAGCCGCTGCCTTCTGAGGTGTGGCATCACCTCCCGCTGTCTGTGACCAGAACTGCCTGGGGGGACTGAGGGACAGGAAGCTCAACAGGAGCCACCAGTGTGCCCAGGTGGCCAAGAAGGCCAAGGGGATCCTGGCCTGGATCCAAACTAGCGTGGCCAGCAGGGCCAGGGCAGTGACCCTTCCCCTGGACTCTGCCTTGGGGAGGCCACACCTTGAGTGTTGTGTTCAGTTCTGGGCCCCTCAGTTGAGGAAAGAGATTGAGGGGCTGGAGCGGGGCCAAAGAAGAGCAACGAGGCTGGAGAAGGGACTAGATGTGGCACTGAGTGTCCTCTTAAACACCTCCAGGGACAGAGAATCCACCATGTCTTGATCCAATCCCACTGTGATCACCAGCCCAGGGCACTCTGTGCCCTGGGCTGGTGATCACAGTGGGGTTGGATCAAGGGTTGAACTTCATGATCTCAGAGGTCTCTTCCAACCCAACTGAGAAGAGAAGAGCAACGAGGCTGGAGAAGGGAGTGGAGCACAAGTGCTGTGGGGAGAGGCTGAGGGAGCTGGGGGTGTTCAGCCTGGAGAAGAGGAGGCTCAGAGGTGACCTCAGCACTGTCTGGAACTGCCTGAAGGGAAGTTGTGGCCAGGTGGGGGTTGGTCTCTTCTCCCAGGCACTCAGCAATAAGACAAGGGGGCACGATAGGCTCAAGCTCTGCCAGGGGAAATTGAAGTTGGAGAGCAGAAAGAAATTCTTTGCAGAGAGAGTGCTCAGGGATTGGAATGGGCTGCCCAGAGAGGGGGTGGATTCCCCATCCCTGGAGGTTTTGAAACTGAGCTTGGCCGTGGCACTGAGTGCCATGATCTGGCAAAGGGACTGGAGTTGGCCCAAGGGTTGGACTTGATGATCTCGGAGGGCTTTTCCAACCCAATCCATTCTGTGATTCTGTGATATATATATTTGTAGTAAAGGACTGTCATCCTTTTTCACTACATTTTCCCATTGAAGTCTCTTAATTTCAAAGGTTGTGTGTGACAGTCTAAAAAGCTCCCAATCCCAGATGTGGAGGGAAAAACTGGAATGTTTTCTGAACACACAACATGTAATTTAAAGGACTTGGGGTTGGGATATGATAATAAGGAGGATGGATTATGGTAACATATGTTAACGAGGGGATTCTACAAGTTTTGGGTAGGTTGCACAGTTAGTTAATATTTTCTATAAAAGGAATTTACATGGGGAAAGAAATCAAAGGGTTTCAGCATGAATTGATAACATTCATCTTAATATCCATCTCTATCTTGGAGCTGGAGACAGCATGGGTGAACATCAACAGCCTTGTTGTCCTTAGTGATGGGATTTTGTCTCAGCCTCTGTTGGCCATGGCTTCCTGCTTAAGGTTGTCAGGCTTCTCCCTGCTGGAAGACGAATTTTGATCCCTACAGTTGTGGTGGGTTTTGAGGAGAGGCCCCTTCCTAGTCCAGGAGAATTCCTCACTTCCCTTGATAGACATCTTGGTTTCTTTGAAACCGAGACATCTTCCTATGCCAAAAATGTTAAGTCAGCCCCTGGAGATCATGAGGTTGGTTCTAAATCACAGAAATTCCTAAGTTCTGTTCTGGACCTTCCTATGTTCAGTCAGGATCTGCTTTCTGATCGACCCTGAATCTTCACAGAGCCCCTTCATGGAAGGAACACCTAATTATGGACTAAGGCCTGATTTGAGAAAGGGACCATAAACTGGAGGTAGCAAAACATGAGTAAGGGAGGAGCAGTGACATCAGGCATTTTATGTCAATCACTGTTTGGGAAGCAGATTTTAATATTT
This sequence comes from Willisornis vidua nigrigula, assembly GCA_021164005.1. Taxonomy (NCBI): domain Eukaryota; kingdom Metazoa; phylum Chordata; class Aves; order Passeriformes; family Thamnophilidae; genus Willisornis; species Willisornis vidua. Next base: position 7,887 of record JAJPCS010016105.1, read on the forward strand.
CTCTGAATTTGATAATAATATACAAGGCCATGGCCCAGGAGCTTCTGGTAAATTGAATTTATTTCTTTGCTGTGCCCATCCCAGTGGCAGCACTGCCAGAGGAGCTCATTTCCCAACTCCCAAAGTGCCCTCCTGTGTTTGACAGCAGTTCTGGCAGTGCCTGGGTGCTGATTGTAGTCGTGGCTGCAGTTCAGGGAGGGTTTGCACACTGAAGCTTCCTTTGCATTGCCAGGATGGTGTGATGGGGCCTCGGTGTCCCTCCAAACTGAAGTGTCTGAACACAGCCCTCCCTGCCATCCACTGCTGAGGGTGGTTGTCGCAGCTGTTACTGGAAAAGACTGGGAATCCTCTTTTCCTAGAGAAGGGGAGTGTGGCAATGCATTCTCAATACATGGCTTGGAGGATGTCATGTCAGAAATGGGCTGATGAAGAAAATTCACCAGCCACTGAGAATGCTTTAACAACTGATGTTTTTAATGTGGTTTAAGTGTACTAAATGTAAAAAGTGCACAGTCACTGCGTCTTCTTCCCATAACCCCCTGCCAGGCCAGGGGGCTGGGAGAAGGACACTGACATCATATTTCCTGTGACCCCCTCCCATTGAATGTAAATTCCCTTACTCTTATTGGCACAAAGCCAGACTTCCCTCTTGTCCCTTATTGGTGAATTTGTATTCCTCCAGGGGAGGTCCAGTTCTCACTTCTGCTGTCAGGACCACCCTCTGCCCTCCTGCTGATGGCTGGCTTGGTGTCCATGAGTGCAGAGGAGCTGGAGCGCTCTGGCTCTGCCTCTCCTCTTGTTTCACATCCTTTTTGTAGTTTGCTCCAGGTGTCAAACATGGTGAATGAAAGCAATTAACTACCACGGGAAAAGATTCATAGTTCTTCTAATGGGACTGTGTGAGGATTATTAAGGGGTTTTGAGTTAAGAAAGGCCTTTGGAGCTGCAGGCAGTGCCTGAGGCCCAGTAGCTGGTACTTTTTGGTATGGAGATGAGAACACTGAAACTTAATTAGTCCTGTGAGAAAAACCAGCAGCAAAACCAAAGTGAGATAAGAAGGTTCTGAGAGAAGCAGGCATAAGAAAAAGAATGTTGAAGAGATAAATTTTTCACACAACAAAGAACATCTGGACAAAAAGTAACATCCAATTAGAACCTGTAATAAAGTTTATGGACATTGCGATTCAACCTGTAGAACTTGGCTATGGGTGGGATTTTACAATATGTATTGTGTAACTTGTAGTTAGAATGTATCTACCTTGCTTGCCTTTTTCTATTTTTTCCTTTTTCTTTCTTTATGGAGGGATTTAATAAACTGTCTTGTGTGTGACACCTGAGACCTGTGTCCCCTCTCCTTTTTGGCCGCCACAACCCGCAGTGTCTACCCACAGGACTGATCTGTGGATGGAGACAGGTATGTCCTCAGACTCCAAGATCCCAAATGCACACAGAAGTTTTATTTTGTGTCAGAAACTCCTTTCACAGCCTCTGGAAAATCCATTAATTGAGGCATTCTCAAGACAGGCACAAGAAACCGAGTTGTATAATCCTCATCCCTGCAGTGTCATCAGCAATGAGTTGGGAGCAGCTTTGCCTGTGTCTTCCAACAGCCAAAGCACATGAAGTTTGGCTTACAGAGCTAGTGGGAACAGTAGAATAGCCAGGAAAAAGGGCAGGGAATGGGGCTTTGACAGAGTAACACCCTGGTCTTTTTCTAATAAAGGCTTGTCTCTGTCTCCTCTTTCAAGCTCTGCCCAAGGCATTCTGTTCCCATAGGAAATTTTTGTACCACTGGGCACAAACTCCCAATGCCAGGAGTGGTTCCAGTTTTCGCCCTTTCCCCAAATTAATGTTTCATTCTGGGCACACACTTCCATTTTCATGTACATTTTCATCTTCCTGTCCAGCAAGAGTAAAACTGCTGAAATTATTCCTGGTTTCATCCTGGAAGCTTGAGCTTTTTGGGTTTTTTTTGTTTGTTTGCTTTTTGGTGTTTGGGGGGGTTTTGTAACTATGGAAATTAATTAATTGTCCTTGACTGATCCTTGAGCCAAGAATTTTCTAGGCAATGTCACCCCACCTTTATCTACAGCGTCGCCCACACGAGTTCAAATGGGAGCACAGAGAGCTTGGTTGGTTTTTTGAGGTGTTGCTTCACTCTTTGCTTTTCTCCCACTACCTCCTCACTCCCTGATAAAGTCAATATTTATGAAAAGTACCTGGATAAAAGCCCTGTGAGTCACCAGGAGAGTTTATTGTGGTCGTACAATCTCCCCTGGACTTGATTGGATCCTACTCCTTTAGATATTAAAATTCCTGTTTGTCACTTAGACTTGAACTGCAATGGTGGAATTAATTATTCTTTTCACCTGATGTTCAATGTTCTTTGGTTCCAATGTTTTCTAGTGGGTCACAGCATCAAATAATGGGTCAAATTCTGGCAATTTTGCTTCAGCTAAGAGTAATTCTGTATCTTACTGATGTCACCAGTGGAGTTTTGGGGGGTTGATCATGGATTAGTTTATATCACACCAAACCTGCTGGCAACAAATGGAATCCCCCTGTCTCAGAGCAGAAAAGGATCTTAGCTCAGGAGCTGGGGGAGCTTTAGAGAGAGCTGAGAACTAGACTTGAAGGAGGGGAGGAAATAGCCAGGCTGGACAGAGATAAGGAGTGGGAAGGGAGCAATAAAAGGAGGCTGAAGAAGGGATACCTCCAGCAACAACAAACATCTCTAAGAGACTACTCTGTCTCTAACTAGTTTGGTTGTTTTCACATTGTCCGGTGCAACAATTAGCCACTAATGAAATAATTAGCCACTAGTGCTTAGACTCGGTAGGGCGTTAATTGGGCAATTAAGTTGACTCTGTTTGCCTCAGGCAAGGCTCGTTTGTACCCCTTTTAAAACTCACAGAAGGGCCAAGTCGCCGTTTTACACCTCCAGAGCTACTTCTACCAGCTGAGGCAGGTTCCAAATGCAAGTCACACTCCAAAGGAGTCATGGCCCGAGCCCTGAGACTGTGTAAAAGTGCCAGAACTTTATCTTGCGCATAAGGTTGTCTGCACCAACCCGGGAGACACTTTGGGCTTGTGTGGTGGTTTAAAGGTGAACCTGCAGAAGAAACAAACCCAACACAAAAGAGATTCTAAGTCAGAGTTACAATTTAATACCAATATTCCAATCAATGCAGTGGCACAAAGAGAAATTGGGTTTAACCCCCAAGCCCAGCAGTCTAACCCAGCCCCCTGGGGCACAAACACAGGGGGGTTTGGTGGCCCCTGTGCTGAGCCCCACGTGGTTCCCCCGAGGCCAAAGGCAAAGGAGGGGCCAAAGCTGTTGGTGCAGATGATGGCACAGTCTGGTGGAGAGTGGGGGGCTCCTCCTGTGCAGGGTCTGCTCCTCCTCTGGATGCCAGGAGTGGTGCCAGAGGTGGCCAAAGGCCAAGATTGTCTCCCCTGGGGTTTGGGTGGGAGCCCCCAGTGCCTCCCCCAGGGCAGGGAGTTCCACCCTGGGGGATGTGACTCTGGCAGTCAGGGGGGATTTTGGACTCGTTGCTGGCCCCTGAGCAGAGCTGAGCCCTCAGGTGGGTGTGGAGGTGCCAAGGAGTCCCTGCAGGGCAGTTCTCCCAGCTCCTCTGCCAGGCTTCTTTCCCAGCCAGCTCCCAGCCTGAGGGCTCAGCTGTGCCCTGGGCAGCTGCTGCCAATGGGCCCTTGGGAACAGTTGCTGGGCAATGGCCCAGAGGGTTTAGAATGCCCAGCTTTGGTCACACCCACACTGGGATGAACTGGTCATTGCTTGCTGAACTGGGAGAGCTTGAAACAAGAACGTAAAGAGTTGTCTTGGGTTGATCTGGCAAAATGCCAACTGCCCAATACAGAGCGTCAGCGCTTCCCTCTCCCTGCCAAGAATAGGGAGGAAAAACCTCTGGAAACTCTAAGATTTAAACATAAACTATATATATATATTTATACAGAAAACAGAAAAATTAAAAGAAAACTACAATATATCACACACTTACACAAGTTAAATACAACTATTTTCTACTTCTCACTGAAAACAGATTCCATCACTCTAGATCCATAAAGCACCCCAAAAGACACTTAGCAAGGAACAGAAAGAAAGAATAACAGTAACATTTTTACTTCCCTGAATTAAAAATGTGACACAGTGGCAGCAGCAAGGCCCAGCACAGCAGGACAGTGGCCATGTGTCCTGTCTCTGCAGACATGATGCCAGCTGAGAGCACACCTCTTACTCTGCTGTATTTATATCTCAGTTTTGCGTCATCTGGTATGAAATATTTCTTTGGTTGCTTCAGTCAGGTGATGTTTGTCCCCTCTAATCTACGTAGAGTCTCTGGGCCTGCTGAAACTGAGGCTTAGCTAAAACTAAAGCCAAAACTACCACAATCTCCACCCCTTATTTTTTACCAAATGACATCAAACTCATATTCTATGTCTGTTTCCCACACTTAAAACAGTCCCCGTTCTTTTCAGTTCCATCTTCCACCCCTCCATATTGTAGGCATTAGTCCATTAGGATGGGGTATTTCAGGAAAGGAAAAACCAATTCTTCATTGGACATCATTGGACAATTCTTCATTGGACCTGGTTTCAACTCAGGTCTTCTTCACCGGATGGTCCATGTCCTGCAACACACAACTCAAACCTTGTTTTCCCAAGGTTAAATGTCCTTGAGGCACTGGGATCATCCCATCCCCTTCTCAGGGGTCACCATACCCTCACTGGGGTCTCCATCCCCACACTGGGGTCCCCATCCCCTTCTCAGCTTGTTCTGTCCTGCTGACTAAATGGATGGTGTTAGGAATGCACTCCAAGCACCCCAGTAATAATAAATTAAGATAAAGTGGACATTCAGAGAAGACAGGAAGGACACGAGCCAAGGAGTTTTACAAGTGTCAGCACCTGAGTCAAGTTAACAACAAAAGTTGAAAAGTTCAAAGCAAGGAAGAGGAGCAAAACACCCCAAAAGTGAGGCAGAAGGCCCTAAAAATCCTACCAAAAGAAGATTTGGGAAGACTCCACCTCAGATTCTGCCTAAGCTCCACCTATTAGAAATATGATGATTAGATGTTGAAATTGTATGAATATGTATGTTAAGATGTTTGTTATGGTTTAAGCTAGGCCTAAATTTAGGCTTTAGTTCTCCGAGTAGGCCTGAGATAATCAGCTGACTTGAGCTGGGTCAGGCCAGCTGGCAGCTGACTTCTATTGGCCAGTGCTATTCTATACCATATTCTGACATCATCTCCAATATAAAAGCAAGTGTAGGAGGGGCTTAGTTCAGTTCCTGATGGCTTCTTGTCTGGGAAAGACGTATTGTGTTCTGTTCCTGACCCAGGCCTCATCACCCCTTGCTGCTCTGGCATCTTAGGAAAGTGAAATGTTTAGTTTTAGTCTCTCTGCTTGGGTCTGTCCCTGGGAGATTGAGTTCTCTTGAGTGATTTGCAGCTCGAGTGGTGAGATTTGTGTTCGATGGGGAGTTATTTTGTGTTATTTCTGACTTGTGTAGGTGTGTGTTATATTGTATCTGCTTTTAATTTTCTCTCTTCTGTATAAATAGATATAATTAGTTTAAGTTTAAATCTTAAAGGTGTTTTTTTCTCTCCCCCTTTTCTCAGTGAGGGGAGGGAGACTGACTCTGTATTGGGCAGTTGGCATTTTGCCAGCTCAACCCAGGCCAATGTTGTAGCCTTGTATGAAGACTGTACAAGTTACCAGCTTTTCACTGAAACTTGGGAGCCAGTTTGTCTGGTGCCAACCAGCTAGTGCCAAAATGCTGGAAAATAAATACCTTTGCTGCTTAAGGATAAATTGTCTGTTATAGGTAAAATTGACCAAATTATTGAGGCTGATACTCAAAACTTAATTTTTAGTAATTTATTGCAGCAATAATAGACAAATAATTCACCACACCAACTATTAGACAAATAAGCAAACAGGACATCTTAGGAAATGCCCTGGGCGACCAGCTGGAGAGCCCAGTGCTCCCAGCTAGCTTGCAAAGGATACAAGTTATAGGCTTGGTTTTTATAGATTATGATGGTTCCTCTTTTTAGCTTGGTTTTTCTATTATTGATAATGTCTTAGTTTTTATTTTTAATTAGTCTTTCCCAGCCTTGGCTTGTGATGGCTCTTGATCTTCATCTCATCAGGCTCGTGATAGCTCATGATGTTCCCCTCTGCGTAGGTTTGGCTCTGTTGCTGGGGAGTTGCTTTCTTTTGATTGGACATAGAGTGGTCTTAGGGTGGTCTTCAGGCTCTTCATCTCATGTGTGGTTCACATGTATTATGTGCCTATACCAAGCATTACACAATATGCTACAAACAGTCCATTCTGCGGTTTAAGCCTTGCAAGTTCTTTGAAGTGGCGAGCACAGTCACAATGACATAATAAACTTTCCTTTACTAAAACTAATACAAAAACTTTATATCAAATCATTAACTCAATTTAACAAGGAAATTTTATATTGATCACTCATTTATTACATTGTCTGAGCAGTTCTTTGAGTCCGTGACTTTTTAGGGTAGTTTGGGCTTTAGTTTTAGCCCGGCCTCAATCTAGCAGGCTCAGAGAATCTACGTGGATTAGCAGAGACAGGTGACACCTGACTGAAGCAAAGAACTATTTCATACCAGATGATGCAAAACTGAGATATAAATGCGGTAGAGTAGGAGGAGTTTCTGAGTTAGCATCATGTCTGCAGGAGAGACAGGACACGCTGCCACTGTCCTGCTGTGCTGGGCCTTGCTGCCACCACCACTATGTCACATTCTCTTTAATTCAGGGAAGTAAACATTTTATTGTTATTCTTTCTGTTCCTTGCTAAGTGTCTTTTGGAGTACTTTATGCATCTAGAGTAATGAGATCTGTCTTCAGTGAGAAGTAGAAAATTGTTGTTATTTTTAACTTATAAGTGTTATATTGTAGTTTTCTTTTAATTTTTCTCTTTTCTGTATAAATATATATAATTAGTTTAAGTTTAAACCTGTTTTGAGCTTCCAGTTTTTTTCCTTTCTCCCTTTTCTCTGCAAAAGGGAGAGGGAGACTGATGCTCTGTATTGGCATTTTGCCAGCTCAACCCAAGACAGGCTGTTTGCTGGCACCTTTCTGGGGCCCCCAGCATGGGATTGACAGCGAAAGGCCTGTGAGTGTTGCCACGTTGCATCTGCTTTTAATTAGAAGACGATACTTTGTTGTTATGGGAAAACAGACTCTGATAAACAATCATGTTGTCCTTGAAGGGAGTATTTTGTATATACCAACTGCCCTAGCAATGAGCTGTTTCTATAGCAACCATCCTAGCAACGGACCCTCCCATAGCAACCACCCCAGCAACTGCCCCCCATAGCAACTGCCCCCCATAGCAACTGCCCCCCATAGCAACTGCCCCCATAGCAACCCCCCTAGCAACTGCCCCCCATAGCAACCACCCCAGCAACAGCTCCCCATAGCAACTGCCCCAGCAACTGCTCCCCATAGCAACTGCTCCCCATAGCAACTGCTCCCCATAGCAACTGCCCTAGCAACTGCCCCCATAGCAACTGCCCCCATAGCAATTGCCCCAGCAACAGCTCCCCATAGCAACCGCCCTAGCAACAGAGACCCCCCATAGCAACCACCCCAGCAACTGCCCCCTCCAGGAATTGCCCCAGCAACTGCTTCCATAGCAACTGCCCCCCATAGCAACTGCCCCAGCAACTGCCCCCATAGCAACCGCCCTAGCAATGGCCCCCCATAGCAACCACCCTAGCAACTGCCCCCATTTGTCAAAATGCTCTCATTGGCTCAGCAGAAACATGACTGTATTCCTGGCTTGATTCCTGTCCATTCCTACTGAGGAAGACTGGGCAGAGAGAGGATCTGGGACTAGATATCAGGAAAGACAAGTCTCTCTTTGTTTTTTGCATGCTAAGATAGAGGCATTTGGAAGGAGGTGCCTGGGAATCGTGCACTGTCTCACGTGACCAGCAGCTGTGTTTGTACTGTGTGTGCATCTTTGAAGGACATTTTCATCCTCTTTTAGTGTTCAACATGATGCCTGTCCTTGGTGAGCACCACAAAAGAGAGGGCTCAGTTTAAGCAAAGAACAACTCAGTAAACCCCAGAAAGGAAACTCCTCTTCCAGTAACAAAGGCAAATTCATTGCTTTGTCCTTCCTTTTTTCTGCCTTTTGTGCCTCCTGAATCAAGATTTTTCATGTGAGGCCTCTTTGCCTGAATAGGGAAAGGAAGGTCTTAACTCTGAAAGCCTTGTTTGTCATGTCCACACCCCAGGGCTTGCCCAGCCCTCTGGATGTGCCCTGTGTTGAGAGCTGGCAATGAAAAGAGCATTCTAAGGGCTCAAGAAGGGCAAAAGAGAGACAATCCAAATGTTTTTTCAGGAATTTCATAGATGACTGAGGCGCATAGTAATGAGAAACAAGCCAGAGATTATCTATGCAAAAGGTTTTTAATGGAAAGCTTTGGTCACCATTGATCTGTTTCGGCATCTGAACCATCAAGAAGAAAACTCTTGAAAGAGGAGATGCCGGGGAAGAAGGACATCAGGGTTGTCTTTGGGTAGCAGCTCTGGAGCACTTGCACTTGGCTCAAGAAAGCTGAGGGCTTTGGACCTGGACATTCTGGCCATGGCCATTGCAGTATCTCAGCTCCACAAGTCGCAGGACATGAAGTGCAATGCATGTTTGTGGATTGTAGGTCCCTTTAAAAATAGAACACATACCATGAGTTAATGGCTAAGACATTGGTGGGTAATCTCTCATGATGCATTTTTGTTACTAGGAGCAAGAAAGGCTGTGAATAACTAGTGGGATAGAATTGTTTTAATACAGGAATAAAGGATCCTTTTTGTGACTCCAAAAACAACTATTGTTGGGATGAGACAATAGTGGTTCTTAGAATCATCTCTTTTCTTAGCCTGGGCATTGACAAGAGGGCAGCCTGCAAAACTCTGGGTTGAAACTTAAGCCACCTTAAAATTTCCCAAAAAAAGAGGTTGTAAAGTTTGTGATCAGGTCAGTTATGAAGGCTGTGACTCAACCCTGTTCTAGTCCTGATTTGTAGAGATGCCAAACCCTTTCTACATAACTGCAAGCTCTTGGTTTCTGTCCATCATGGGTTGAAAGAGGAGCACTGGTGAAATAACCTTTCCCCAAGAAAAAATTTCCATGTCAGAGAGAGACAGAATTCATTTCCTTGCACTCACCGTGAACTTCGTAAGCCTGGTAGGTGGGGACTCCACTGCACATGGCAATGGTGTTTGCTCCATAGGAGTTGAGGTTGCTGACCAATCCACCAGTGACAAAGGTGATCTGCCTTGTAGGTCTTCCAAGAGTGATCAGATTCTAAATATCAAAGAACAGCATTCAGCAAGATCAGTGCAATGACAAGTTTCATGCTGGGCATATCCCTAGTTGTGCAAGGACGACTCAGGCCTTGGTGTTTGGGTGCCACCTGCCTTCAGGGGTGCCTTGGAATCCCCTGGGGCCTGTGGGAGCACTAGCAAGCCTTGAAGACAGCTCCTAAGGCACATCTTTGGAAGGGACTCAAGGTGCAGGGAGCCAAAGGAGAAGTGGCAGCACAAGGCAAGCACTGAGCAGGAGCAGAGTAGTCCAGCCAGTGTGGTAAGCCAGAGCTGGCAAAGTGTTTGCTCAGTGACTATCCTCTCCTCATCAACCTGAAACTGTACTTAAAGCCTGTGCTTGGCTCACTCTTTTTCAGTATGCCAAGAATGGGTGGTTATAAAGAATACTCATGGACCACATCAGAGCACTAAAAAGCAGGCAGTATGAGTATTAATGAAAACAACACAAAAATTCCCTAAGATATCTGCAATACTGATAATACATGAAAAAACTCCACTAAAAGCAACTAACTAAGGGTATTCAAATATTTTAAACATTTAAATTATATAACTATAACATACCTTTGAAATAAAAAGAACTTCATTGTCAAGGGAGACATCTAAACGCCTTTTAATGACATGGTTTCTTAGAATGATTTGAAAGCAATATCTTGTACATCAGTTTGCTTTCAACTACTGTAAAATACTCCAAAAACTTCCTGTATTATACTCTTACCCCGCCCTGTGCAGCCACTCTGATAAGAGCATCAAAGCTGGGCATCTCAGTTCTGTTCATGGTGGAAATGTAGCAGGTG
>JAJPCS010016113.1:2058-31613 GCA_021164005.1 Willisornis vidua nigrigula
CCCTGCTGTCCCAGCAGCTGTGCCCATGCAGGTCCCCAAGCACAGGGACCTGTGTGACATGCTGTGGAGGGGCACAAGTTTCCTACCAGGAACAGAGAGCAGAACTTTCCTCTCCCCCAAAGCAAACAAGACCCAGGGGGAGTGAGGGCTGAGGGAAACTCGCTCAATAAAGACAAACCTCAACAAAGGAAACAATGACTTATGGCCCAAAGGCTTCCAAACACCGAGAGGTGCGTGACAGATTTGAGGTTTTCTGTAATGTTTTTTCCTGTGTTGGAGGCAGTGTCCAAGTGGGAGATCTCTGCCAGTTCCTTCTCCTCCCTCCTGCTTTGGGCAGGGAGACTGTTCCCTTGGCACAGCCCCAGTCCCACCTCCCACCACCCAGGGGACAAGCCCCTTCCCTTCTTGTCCTCCTTACCATTGCTTTGGAGCATCTTGCTCACAGAGTTGTCCATCAGGCCACCTCCCCCCTGCTCCCCTGAGCTGCCCTGGGGCCTGAGCAGCCAAACTGGGAGCCCTGGAGCCTGAGCAGCCAAACTGGGAGCCCTGGGGCTGGGCCCCTCCCACGCTGCTCCTCTGCCACATCAACACCCAGCGCAGTCCTGCCCCTGCTGCGCTTGCTTTGGCTCTGGCCTTGTTGTCCCTCTGCTCCTCCTGTTTGGTTTGCACTCGGGACTCACCAGAAATAGCAGCTCTCGCTCTGCCTCCAGGTGAAGGATGTTGCTTCATTCCAGCAGCTCCCCAGGCTTGGCAGGCTGCACACGGGCTGCCCCTCACCCTGCGAACCCCTTGCCCCTGTGCCCGGGCAGAGGGCACGCACTGCTCGGGCACAGCTGGCCATTCCCAGCCCCCTGTGGTTTCCCAGCCTGTGCCAGCCTCTGGAATTGGGATTTCATCAGGATCTCCTCCCTGCGCATATCTTAGGCCAGCAAACCAAGCTGGGCTGCAGGGGGGTGGCCCTGCCCGAGGTGAGGGGTTGGCACAAGATGAGCTTTAAGGTGCCTTCCAACCCAAACCATCCCGTGGTGCCCAGCAAGTGGATCCCAGTGCCAGCTGAGCTCCACCAGCCTCCAGCAGAGGCTTAACTTTGAGCGTGTGGTGAAGTCCCACAACATGGGACTCCTCTCATGTTTTAATACTTTAATACTTGACAAGCTGCTTGACCTTTCTGGGCAGATGAGGTTTGTTAATATTGGCTCTCAACTGCTGGAACAGCCAAAGGAAAAAAACCCCAAGAAAACAAAAAAAAGGAGAAGGTCCCTTCTTGATTTGTTCCCTTGTGATGTGGGTCTGTGTCAGACCATCTCGGAGTTGGGTCACAGGATGTTTCAGCCCAAGGGAGGGGAGATCACCCAGTTCTGCCCCCCTGCCATGGCAGGGACACCTTCCACTGCACCAGGGTGGTGGTGCCACACACACACCTGGGCATCTCTGAGCAGCATCACTGGAGGTTTGGGAACAAAGAGTTGCTTGTCAAAAGGAGCTGAAAGGATGTTGTAACCAGGTGGGGATTGGGCTCTTCTCTCAGGCAACCAACAGTAGGTTAGCACAGCTCAAGCTCTGCCAGGGGAGGTTTGGGTTGGATATCAGAAAGAAATTCTTTGCAGAGAGAGTGCTCAGGCATTGGAATGGGCTGCCCAGAGAGGGGGTGGATTCCCCATCCCTGGACGTTTAAGATGAGACTGGATGTGGCACTCAGTGCCATGATCTGGTGATCACAGTGGGGTTGGACCAAGGGTTGGACTTGATGATCTCAGAGGTCTCTTCCAGCCCAGCTCATTCTATGATTCTGTGATTCTATTATCATGGTCAATCTCAGGTGAACAGCAAAGAAATAATGTTATTGTCAAACACTGCATTTCACAGCACCTCAATTAAAAGGCTTCTTCATGACAGCAGTGTAAAGGAGATGCCCAATCCCTGGGAGTGTCCAAGGCCAGGTTGGACAGGGCTTGGAGCACCCTGAGCTGGTGGGAGGTGTCCCTGCCCATGGCAGGGGGTGGAACAAGATGATCTTTAAGGTCCCTCCCAACCCAAACCATTTTGAGACTCTTCGATCAGGTTGTTAATTCTTCCACTTTGGCCAAATATCTGATGGGATTCCTCACTGGGCTCTGAGCAGTTCCCATGGCAAATTAACCCAGGAAATGGCTTAGACACACATCCCATAAGCTCAGCACCAGAAGGTTGGGAGCTGGAGCAACCTCTCCATGGTCACATTCCCACAGTTCATCCCAGGGACCCAAAGCCAACTGCCCAGGTCTCAACAAGCCCTGCCAGAGTTTCTGTGAGGGGGGAGGGAAACAAACACCTCCCTTAGATCAACAGCAGAGCCTTCAGTTCCTTTACTGAGGCTCTCCAAACACAGGGGCATTTCAGCAGGCTCAGGGCTGCCATTTAACACCTCTCGCTGTGTTTTCTGCTGCATTACATGTTGGGGAGGGCTCATTTCCAAGGGGGAAGCAGCAAGAGCACCCAGAGCTGGGGCTAAAGGGGGCAAACCTTCTCATCTTTGTCCCTAAATCCCTCCTGTGGGTGGTTTTATTAAATTTTCCCCCTTCTCACTCTTGTGGTGGCTCCAAAGGGAGCTGAGCTCCAGTGAAATGGTTTGCAGGGTTGGGGCAGCAGGTCTGGCAGGGATGAGCAGCCACTTGAGTGTGCAAGAGGAGCAGAAACAGGGATGGGAGAGAAGGTTTCAGACAATGGGACTTCATTTTATAAAATATTTTAGTGAAAGTTATTATTTTAGGAAAAGAAACAACGGTGCCAAGTGTCACTGAGGAGCTGAATGTTGGTTCCCATCCCCAAGGAATTAAATGGCACTGGTGGGGAAGGACATTCCACCTCTGCCCCAGGAGAGGTGCTGGAGCCTGTGAGAGGAATGCCAAGGCAGGACCATCCAGCCCCCCAGGGACAGGCCCATTCTGTGACCAAGGCACCTGCAGGGTCACAGCACACCCTCATGCACCTCCAGGTCTCCAGTGCCTGAGGTGGCTCCTTCCTCAGGAAAGCAACATTTGGTTGGTTTAACTTCCCAGGGAACTGAATTTCCATCCCTGTCTCAGCACAGAAAACCATCTTGTCCTCCTGCCTGGACTCTCAGCTGGCACGTTTCACCCATCTAAAAATAAGAGCCAGGCATTGCCAGGCCAGGCCAGGCCAGCAGGTCCCAGGAGCTGGTGACTCCCTTCCCAGAGCTGGCCCAAGGGCTCTGCTGTCTGCTTTGGGGTCTGCTCTGCCCATACCTGTCTCCTTCCTGCTTCTTGGAGGGTTTTTCTATTGACTGATCAAGTAATTTTATTTGTCAGATGATTTTATGAGTCAGGAAAAGGCAGTGAGGTCGTAACTCCTGTATTTGAATTTCATCAATTTAAACACAATTTTGGGCAGAGCAACAGGCAAACCAAACCCAGGTCTAGTGCTCACTGTACACACCCCCCTTCCTACCCAACTCTTATCCTTCCTACCCACCTTTTATTCTTCCCCCAAGGTCTGGTGGGAGACAGAAGGAATTGTTCCAAAAGCCTCCAAAATCTGTGGCACCACAGACAGGGTGACCTCAGGGGATGCTCCACCTGCTGTGTAAGGCCCATCCTCAGGTACCACAGGATGGTTTGGGCTGGAGGCATCTCAGAGCCCACCCAGTCCCACCCCCTACCATGGGCAGGGACACCTCCCACCAGCCCAGGGTGCTCAGGGAAGAATCCCCCCAAGCTGCTCTGCTTCATATTAGAGGATTAGGAATGAAGAGACATGGGCAAGGCCCTCTCCTTCCCTTGACTCACATCTTGGTGTGTCTTTGGAGATGCAGAGATGGAAAGGAGGTGGAGAACATAATCAACATTAAACATGTCACTGGAAACCCCTCCTCAGCTGTTTCAGTGGCCAAGGGGCCTCTGTCCTGTGTCCCAGTGGTCCTGGAATCATGGACTTGTTGAAGCTGGAAAAGACCTCAAAGACCATCAAGTCCAACTGTCACTGTCACCTTCTGGACTTGGTTTCTTCTTCACTCCCAAAACAACAAGATTCCATGACTTCTCCTTTCTTACTCCTTCTTTATTTCTGTACCTCTTTGGCCATTTCCACTTCCCACTGTGGGTCGTGGTCCTCAACAGGGCCAAGGTCAAGGCATTTTGCTTTGAGTGAAGATCATCCAGTCCAACAGGACTTTGTTCCTGCCTTTTCCTCCACCCCATGTGTCATCCCAAGCTGGACTTTGACTCTTCTGTTTCAGGAGCAAGGCCCAAAGACAAGAAGAGGCCACAGAATCACAGAATTGTTAAGACTGGAGAAGACCTCTATGGCCATCGAGTCCGACCCTTACACCGCCCAAGAGCTGCCAGTTCCTGGGTTCCCGTGGGCTGGGGGTGCTCCAGAGATATTCCTGCCCCTGCCCACGTCTCCGAGGTCCTGCTGGGGTGGTTTCACCCAGCTGTGATGCCGCCCTTCCTCCGTGCCCACCCTGGTGCCAGGCCCACCCTGGTCACCCACGCGGACGGCCCTGAGTCAGTTCCTGTTCCAGGCTATTCTCAGGAGGCTGAGCTGCTTTTTCCTGAGCCTGCAAAACACACTCATTTTCCATTCTTTTTTTTCCCCTCCCTTTCCATTGACACAGATGTCTAGACTGCACAGGGAGCACAATCGAGGTGGGCCAGCCCTCCTTCCTGGGTTGCTTCCAACCCCAGTGGGATTGGAGTGTTGGCCATGGCACAAAGAGGCCCATTCAGGAGGTTGTTTTGTCTCCCAGGGTGACCTTTCAGGCCCAGAGGCCTCCAAGACGTTGACAATGCCACCAAAATTGGTTTCTCTGAATTCTCTGGTTGTCCCCAGTCACTTCAAGCTCCTGTGAGGGAGGTGTGAGGACCCACATTCCCTCTGTCCCTCTCAGCTGGAACCATCATGGAGCGACTCCTTCCCTTTGAGCAGGGCAGGAGAGGAGCAGCATCAGGAGGGCTCAGTGAGAATCTCCCTTGAGGAGATCTGGACACCCCTTTTTGACCATAACCTCCACTTTTAGAGTGATAAAAACCCTTTTGTCCACACCTCAAAATGGATTTTTTGGTACCAAAATACTCGAGTGTTTATCTCAGCACTTTCTGACTGAAGTGTTTTGGATCTGCCATTTAAAACAGCAGCTTTTTTTTCCTCTCTCTCCTTCTTTTTAAAAACACTTTGCTTCCCTTAAACACTGGGAAAACTGTGAAAATAGAAATATTTTCTTGCCTTGATTGAACTGAAAGATCCCTTTTAAATCCCTTCCTCCCTAAATTTCTTCCTGCTTTGCTGGCACAGGAAAGAGCTGTGGGTGGGGGAGAATCAAACCTTGCATGAAATATCTCCTTGTCTTCCCTCAGCAAAGGCAGAAATGGTTCCCCCAACGTCCTGAGACTGCCATCAACATCTTCTGGGAGGGACAAACAAGCACTGTGGAGAGAAAGAGGAAAAACAGACCCAGGTGAGGCATCAAGTGAAGAACCCATTGTTTGAAGCCACTTCTCACACCAAAACACATCATTACTTGCAGCAGATTCAAGCCAGGACTGGTTTCCCCACCAAAATGCTGCAGCTCCTCTCCACATTCACACTTCTCACCACATCCCCTCAGAGTTTGGTTCTTCTGAACTGATGAAATTCAGCCCTGGTGTCTCTGAGCTCATAGCTGGGACCAGGGGTTTTCTCCCTCCCTCCTCTTCCCCACCTTGGGAAATATCCCTATTTGATCCCCTCCCAAGATCCTTTTTGGATCCTCCATGGCCAGGAACCCCAACACTCAGACACCCAGAACCCACTGACCCACCAGGCTTTGGCCAAGTCCTGGCCACAGATGATTGCACAGCCCTGGGTGGTTACTGTTCATTGAAAATACTTTATTGCTTTTTCAAAACCAGTTTTAATAAACTCCAAGGAGATACAGGAAGTAGACCAGCAATATTATTGAACAAACTGAATTATCTGGAATTTTCTCTGCAGGAAGAGAGCCAGCTCTGTGAGAACAAGCTGAGAAGACCTGGTTTGGCTGGAGTTTGTGGAGGTTGAGCTCCTCTGACTGCACAGCATTTGTCCTTAAATTCCAGCACAACTCCAGGAGAAACCAATGGATCAATGACCTGGTTCCAGCTGGAGTTTGATCAGCACCTTGCACCTGAGTCAGGTAAGAATAAGATCAGCAGTTTTTGGAGGAGAAACAAGGCAGTGACTGCACAGCCCCACAGTGTCTGCCAAGGTGGTTTTGGAACAACTTTCCACCTCCTCCTGGTCAGCACCTCCCACTCTGCACCCAATTTCTTCTTGTCCTCCCCAAAAATCTGTATCCTCCCATCCCAACACTCCAGCCACAGGAGCCATCCCATCACATCTCCAACTCCTCTGCTTTATTCCTCACATTTCATGAGTTTGCAGAGAAATTGGCCCCCTGGTGAAGACAAATGACTGCCCGGAGTGGCTGGAATTCCTTGCTGTGATGCTGTGAAATCTGCACTCTGGAAGGAAACGTGCCATGAGATGGGAACAGTTATGCTGAAAGGCAAGAGACCAGCTCCTGGCCTCCTCCAGCACTGGGAGACTGCTCTCCTGGAATAGGGGAGGCTCAATGTGGGAAGGGAGGCTCTTCCCGAATTCTCCAGCACCTCTAAGGATATATCACTGGAGTCAGAGAGCAGTCACTGCACCCTGACTGTGAAATACAGCAAAAGGCACCTCAGGTAATGGCATTGCTTTGCACTGCTGGCTTCTCCCAGCAGAGGAAAGACTCCCAAGTGGAGATCCAAGTGGGTGGCCTCCATTCTGAAGAGGCCATGGCAGAAGACACCCCCAGCTCCTGAGCCCACCCTTTGCCTCCCCTATTCTAGCAAGTCCACTGAGCGCACAGCAAGGCACCCAAGCACATCTTCCCTCCTCCCTCTCCCACCTCATGTGGCCCTTGGGGACATGGGTTGGTGGTGCCGGGGGAGCAGCTGAACCTGCTGATTTGGAAGGTCTTTTCCCACCTAAATGACCATGTGATTCAAGTTTTGTGCAGTGTTTTCCCCCCACCATGGAATGCCAAAGTATTTCTCCTCCCTCCAAGCCCCAGCCTGAAGGAGTCCCCTCGCAGTGAAAGGAACAAAGCTCTGGTTCTCTGGGCCACCCTGCCACCAAACCAACCCTCCTTGGCCATGTCTGCCCTGCAGGGAGAGCTGGCAGAGTCCTCCAGTGAAAATTTTCCTCCTGGGGGCTGTGGTTGGTACGTCAGCGCCGCACCGGGATATTTTAGCAGTGTCCAGAGGCAGATGGATGAGTCACCCCCTCACTGGAAGCCTCTCCCAGTCCCCACTTTGGCTGAGAGGACATTTCCAGCAGGTGGTTTCCCACAGAGCTGGTGGAGTCAGAGGCGAGTGTGGCTCTCCCAACCACCATCAGGGGCCTGTGCTGGCCCCGTGCCCACCCCATTGGGCACAGTGGGTTCCTCGGGGCCTGTTGTGGGGTGAGGGCCACTGGTGGGGCCCACCCTGTGCCTCTTCTGCACCTGCTCCAGGATCTGCAGCACCTGGGGGAGTAAACACAGCGGTGAGTGGGGTGGTAATTGGTAGTTAGAATCATAAAATCATGGGTTGGAAGGGAACTTTAAAGGTCATCTTGGCCAACTTCCTGCCATGAGCAGGGACATCTTCAGAGGTCCTCTTGGACGACTTCCTGCCATGAGTAAGGACATCTTCAGCTAGATCTTCTCTTTCAAACTACGTGTGTGGGCTCAGGTTTGGGATTACACTTATTTCTGTCTGCTCAGGGGTCTCTGGGAAGGGTGAGAAGCTCTCTGGAAGGTGACACGGAGGTCCCTTGGATCTTGGAGCTCTTTCCATGAATAAGTCAGTCTTGCACATCCCCCAACCCCGTGCCCAGCACAAAGAGGTGTGATGATGGTCTGGAGCAGGAGCAGGACAGAGCAACGTGGAGCTCTGCTCTTCCCTTTCACACCAACCTGTGAGAACTCCTCATGCTATCAGAGATTTCTTCATCCCCTTGGGAAACCCTCAGCCTGAAACCCACTTGATGAAGAAAGGGAGTAGAAGCCAAGCCCAGATGAAGCTCACCTGAGACTTGGGGATGATGCCAACTCTGAAGAAGCCAATGTTCCCGCTGTCAATGCTGGTGCAGTCCACCACGGTGGAGGCAATGTTCTCTGGAGAAGGCCCATCACACAGCACTGCATCCACCTGAAGAGCAAGAACCCTGAGATCAGCTCAGTTGGTTCAAACTTGGCTGTAACAATGCCAAGGTCATGGGTTCAATCCCCTGTGTGGGCCATTGACTTAAGAGTTGGGCTCAATGATCCTTGTGGGTCCTTCCAACTCAGAATAGTCTGGGATTCTGTGATTCCCACACCAAATTCCCCTCAGGCACTTGGGAAATAGAAGTTCCCCCTCTCAACAGCAAGTGATTATTCCCCAAGGCAATACTGCCCCTTCCCACCCCACCGCAGTGACACCAAGGGCTGACCATGGAATGAAGGAACTTCAAAGCCAAGGCAGAGGAGGGTCGGTGGGATTCAGGGAAGCAGCTCAGCAAAGACAGGTCACACCAGCTGAGGAGCTTGGAAGAAGTGCCATCCACAAAAAACAGGGGCATAAATCCAGGAGTTTGTGAGGGGTATAAATCCAGGTTTGTGAGGAGAAGGTTTGTATCAGCTGTCGTTAAAACTGCCCTCACTTGCCACAGACACAAAGTGGAGAACCCTCAGGAGTTAGGGGTGAAATTATAGAATTACAGAAGTCCATCACCCAAGTCCAACCCCTGGCCCTGCCCAGACCCCCCAACAATCCCACCCTGTCTCTCAGAGTGTTGTCCAAACACTCCTGGAGCTCTGGCAGCCTTGGGGCTGTGCCCACTGCCCTGGGGAGCCTGGTCAGTGCCCACCACCCTCTGGGGGAAGAGCCTTTCCCTGAGATCCCACCCAAACCAGTTGAAGACAATGAATGTCCATGAACATGTTACATCCAGAATGTATGGAAGTCCTAAAAGCCAGGAATATTCTGGAGCTCGGCACCAGCTTCAGCTCTAGATGGGAATCCCCAGTGTTCTCACAGCCCAGTGCCAGCCAGAGCCCTGGCACGTTCAGGCCTCAGGGTTTGATTGCCCATGAGTGAAGAAGGGATGTTCTACTGCTCATGTCATCCTGCACTGGAAGATGAACAGACTCCCCTTGCCAAGCCAAAACTACACTGTAAATCAGAAGAATTCTGGTTTTCCCACCAAGTTCTGTACTTTAAAATGTTCTTTCACTTTGACCCTAACACAAGGAATGTCCATGAGATTTTTTTAATGAGATCCTTTGCCACATTCTTGATGCCACCCATTGCTTTGCCTGTTGGAAACCCAGTGGTTGAGTCCTTCCAGCCCCACATCCCTTGAGAGCAGAGGGCCCCATTACCTTGTCCCCCAGCTTGGCATACACCTGGTTGTGGTGGGTGGTGTCGGCCTCTCCCGTTGGGTTGGCTGATGTGACCGCAATGGGCCCAACCTGGTGACAAAAAAATGGGAATAGAAGCTCTGAGCAGGTTTTTCTGCATGCAACAGGTGCCTTGAGCTCAGAACTTCCCTCCTGAGTGTCTGTGGCCCCAAAGAGAGCTCAGTGTGGCTCACCGAGGCAGAGGCACCTGCTTTGTAGGCAGCTTCAGTCCCACCAAACTGTGCTGGAGTGTCTGACACAGTTAAATTGGGGTTTACTGATGAGGATCATGAAATAACATCTTGTTTCCCAAAGACTGCAATGTCTGTGCTAGAACACCCTGGGTATCACAGTTCCTCTGGCCACTTTCTGGACCTTCTGCAGTTACTCAGATGGGACAGCAGACACAGTGTCTGTTAATGGCATTTTGGGGCCTTCCGCCCTGGTGGCTGTTCCTTTCAGCCTCTTTGCTGCAGTGAAAGCCCTCCCAGCTGCCTGCAGAGCCCAGCCCTGCTGGGTGAGGGGCTGAGCCCGCTGTGGCACTCACCAGGTCGATGAGGTGTGTGGTGACAGAGCAGTCAGGGATGCGGATGGCGACGCTCCGGGGGGTCCCAACGTACTTGGCAGAGTCCTTCATGCCCAGGAACTCCACCCACTCACCTGCAGAAGGGTCATGTGGCACTCAGGAGGGTGCATCAATCCAAACACAATGAGCTTACCAGGAACTAGGATGGAGTTTCCAAGCCAAAGCTCTCCAGAGAACTTGGAGTTCAGAGCATTCCCTCACCTCTGGGAACCACCAAGCTGATAGGAGATGGCCAGGCAGCCTCCATGAAGTCCCAGAGGAGGGGACTGAACAAATGCTTGGCAGGTTCCAGTTGCTTCAGGCTGGAAATCCAGAGGGACATGGGGCGATCCTGAGCCTGGCGCTTGGACCTGGAAAACAGGAGCCTGGAAGTGAGATGGGGGTTTAACTTCCAGCTGAAAATGAAACTGTGTTGGTGAGATCCAGAGCTAAGACAAGCTGTGAAGGCTCTGCCCCAGGCCACCAGCCTGTACTAAAAATAGGACTGTTCAACAGATGGCCTGACAAGGAGGGGCATTAATGACTATTCCCAAGCAGGAATGTCTCCTCCAAATCCAGGTTTGTTTAGTGATGGGTGGAAATCCCAACTGCCCAAGTTCTGAGGAAACCTCACCAATGTGAGGGGTCCCAGCTGCTCACAAAAGCAAAGCAAGAGCCTGGTGTCACAGGAGAGGTTTTGCTGTGATGTACAAGAATCCCCCTGCCCCATCTGCCACCCTTTGGGCCTCTTGTCATGACCCGGTTGCAAAGGAGCCTTTCGTGACCTGAAAGACACAGCTCAATTCTCTCCTTCCCTCACCTGGATCTTCTCCCCACCTTGCTGTTCCCACCAAGGCTGAGCTTCCTTGCTCTCGACCTCTGCTGTAGCCAGCACCCAGTGGCACCCTGAGTTCTGGAAGCTCCTTTAGCCCAAGGCAGGGACTGACCTGTGAGCTTTCTCCACGGCATCGGGGCGGTTGCAGGCGGCCACGAGCACGTACACGGTGTCTGTGGGGATGCCACAGGTCCCTCCGCTCCTCAGGATATCTGGGGGCACGTGAACGGGGCACAACCCCTGAGGGAGGGGCTGTGATTCCCACAGAAGGGCTGTCACAGCCAAAACAGCCAATTCCATGCTCTCCTCTCCTTTTCCCAACTCCCAAAGCCTTTCCTCTGACAGGGCACTTTCCCAGAGCTCAGCCAAGGGGGGATCTGGTGTTTGGGGGAGTTCTGGGCCATGTTCCTGGGGGCCAGAAGTTACTCAGCCCTGTGGAGAGCAGGCAGCAGGCACTCACCCTGCTCGGTCCAGACAGAGCTGGCAGTGGCAGCCCCAGCCTGGAGCACTCATGGAGTTCAGAGTGGGTGAGCAGGGAGATGATGCAGGAAAGAATTTGCTGCTAAACTCAGATAATTACTCTTGTAACTCAGCCCACTTCATCAAAATGTCACCAGATTATCCTGGTTTCCACATCAAGGCCAGGTTGGACGGGGTTTGGATCAACCTCTTCCAGTGGAAGGTGTCCCTGCCCATGGCAGGGGGTGGAATGGGATGAGCTTTAAGGTCCTTTCCAACCCAGACCATTCTGGCATTCCATGACTGGACCAAAGTCCTTTAAATAGTGCCCTGCTATGAGTTTACCCAGAATTTCCCCCCCACCCCACCCACTGTGCCCTTTGCTTCTCCCTTACCTGCAACTCTCCTGACTGAGGACGCTTTCCTGGCAGGCAGGTGAAGGCACTTGGTCATTCCTGCCCCCACACCACCAAGGTGCACCAAAGGGCCACCCATGGGCAAGCAGGGACCCTCCAGGATGCTGCTGGAAAGGGCAGACAGGAAGCAGTAGAAGCTGACCAGCCCAAAGGTGAGGGTGGCAGCAACGTCGTAGCCGGCAGGAAGAGCCTGGATGGCCTCCAGGAAGAAGCTGAGAGCCACGAGCATGAACGTGAGCGAGTAAAAGAACCAGGTGATGTTGAGGAAGAGCGTGCAGAAGACAATGAAGCCATTGAAGAGCATGAAAGCAACGATGCCCACTGCTGCATGGAAACTTCTGGTGGTGCCACAGAGGCCACCATACCTTGCCAAGCCCCAGATGATCCACATGACAGCGTAGAGGATGAAGGCACTGCTCTCCAGGGTCTTACCCCGGGCAAAGGCCACTGAGCCCCCCAGAAGCTTCAGGATCCCACCAGCTACCACTACCCATGGAATGACAACGGCAGCAAGGGGAGCCTGGGGGTCTCCTGTGGTTGTCAGAGCAAAAGAAGCCAGGACACTGCAGGCAAAGGCAAGCACCTCTGCATCTGCATACTTGGAGTAGCCCAGGTATGGAGCGTGAAGGTCTGGCCCCTCACGGAGCTTCAGGAAACTGCTGCGAGAGAGTAGGGCCTTCACAGCCCCCTTCCCTGTGGCCATCTTGGCACCTGCTTTCCCATTGTACAGGTGAATCAGGGTCACCAGGGCTGAGGCCCCAAAAATGGCCACGGCCACGCCTTGGGGGGCAGCTCCAAAAAAGCCCCTGGGATGGCAAGCCAAGGCAATGCAGGAGGCCACATAAAGCAGCAAGTACAGGCCATCCAGGGGGCTCTTGAGAGCGAGAAAAAGAGCCAAGACAGCAAAAAGAACAGAGAAAACCACCAGGACTGGCGTGGGCACAGAGGGCTCCTCTGGCTGCCAGGCTGGGGACAGAAGGCAGTAGCCTCCTGCAAATTTGAGGATGGAAGTGAATGCGAAGAATGTGGCCATCAGAACATCCATTGCACGGTAGGATAAGATGCAGATGCCAATCTGGTAGACCCCAGCTGCCCACAGCCAGGGCACTTGGCCCACAAACAGCTTGTTGGTGATGCCCAGGAGCCTGCAGCCAAACACACCAGCACACAGCATGTTGAGGATCAGCCCCACGGCTGCAAAGGGGTTCGTGCTGCCACCGCTGCCTTGGGGCTGCTCCCGGGCCTTCTGCTTGGCCAGCTCCGTGCCAGGGAGGGCAACTCTCCCTTTGGTCAGGAAATAGAGGCTCCTGCCCAGAGCAAAGTACCCACCCACCATGCAGACAAGGAGGTAACTGCAAGCGACAGCGGAGGGGCCCAGCGTGGAGCTGTGCCGTGCGGCCACGTCGTGGGTGCTGGCGAGGGAAAGGGCGCCGGAGACCACGGCCAGGACGGGCTCTCTGCACAGCAACCCCACCACGGCCACCAGGAGCAGTGCCAGGGCGGAGGTGGCCAGGCCGGGCACCGCGGCGTCGCGCAGGTCACCGGCGTGGCACAGCACACCCTGCCCCGCCAGGATGAAGGTCGCGCCGTAGCCACACCACGACACCGACACGGTCAGGCACAGGGGCAGCAGCAGGGAGGCATTCCTGGGGCTCCTCCGGATCCCTGCGGAGCAAAGGACAGCAGGGCTGTGATTTCCAGGCAGCAGGATGTGGGGAGAGGTGGGGAGTGTGATCCCTCTGCTGGCATGGAGCTGCACAGGTCCTGTGTGGGGCACAGTTTCTCCTGGAGAAAAGGAGGCTCAGGGGGACCTTCTCACTCTCCACAACTCCCTGAAAGGAGTTTGAAGTGAGGTGGGTGTTGGACTCTATTCCCAGAGAACAAGCAACAGGGTGAGAGAAACAGCCTCAAGTTGCACCAGGGGAGGTTTAGGTTCGAAGGGTTGTCCAGCACAGGCACAGCTGCCCAGGGTGGAGTCCCCATCCCTTGAAGCGTTCAAAAAACATGTGGATGTGGCACTTGAGGACATGGGTAATGGCGGTGCTAGTTGATGGTTGGACTTCATGGTCTTAAAGGTCTTTTCCAACAATTCCACTATTCTCTGATTTAATGTCCTCATTACTCCAAGTTAAGCAGGAGAAATAATTCAACACTCATTCTAAAAAGTGTGGACTCTGCTATAGGGAGTGATTTTTTCTCTCAGATGAGTCCATCTCTTGGCATTTACACATGGACATTTCAGTCCATGGATGCTGAAAGCACTCTCAGAATCCTGGGAGTGCTTTTTACAGAAATCACATATTCAGGGTGTTAAAACTCTCAGGGATCCTTATTTAAAACAAACATTGATTTCTTCTCTTGCCTAAATAGGAAAAATTTGCTGTGCTGACATAGAATCACAGGATGGTTTGGGTTGGGAGGGACCTTAAAGCTCACACAGTCCCACCCCCTGCCATGGGCAGGGACACCTCCCACCAGCCCAGGGTGCTCCAAGCCCTGTCCAGCCTGGCCTGGGACACTCCCAGGGATGGGGCAGCCACAGCTGCTCTGGGAGAAGGGCTCAGTGGTCCATGAGGCTGCTGTGGGTTGTACAAACCCGTTGGCAAAGCAGCCCCAGCACATGCAAAGCTGTGGAAAGGGGAGGCCTTGAACTTGCCACCCTCCAAATCTTACCTGCATAGGCCAAAAGGGCTGATAAGATGAGCAGAAGGACTCCAAGAGCTGTGCTGGGGATCAGAGGGGCTGCTCTGGGTGAACTGTAGAAATGCACAGCCAGCAGGAGAGATCCTGTGGGAAAAGGGAGGTGGGAAAGGAGAAGGAGCTTGTAAACTTGGCCTAAAAAAACAGCAGAGGACCAGAGTGGACAGAGCAGGGAAGAGAGGAAAAATAACAGTGCAAGAGCTGCAAATAAAGAGCTGGGGGAGTGTTGTAACATGGTTTGTGCCCAAGGTCTGGCTCCTTTCTGGGTGCTGAGTTTTAAGAAGCTTGAAATGAATCATTTCAGGTTGCCCAGAGAGGTTGTGGATGTCCCATTCCATCAAGGCCATGTTGGATGGGGATTGGAACAACCTGGTCTACTGGAAAGGTGTCCCTGCCCATGGCAGGGGGAGGAAATGGATGAGTTTAAAAGCCCCTCCCAACCCAAACCCCTCTGGGATTCCATGCAAGTGTTGGCAAGGGCCAGATAAAAGGTAAAAATCTGTGATTCCAGTTTCACAAAAGGCAGACAGACACAGATAATCCCGAAAACTTTGTGCCAACAGAAAACCAGCTGGAAAATGCAAAGGGTCAGAAAGATGAAATACAAAGAAGCAGCAAATGAAAGGCAGTGAACACAACAAACAGAACGGCTGGGGGAGGGAGAGGGAGGAGAGTGCATCCAAACCCATATGATTTATTCCAAAAAAGTTTGGATTTGCTTCCCCCCCAGGACGGAACGGGCACAAAACCTGACGCCGGCACTTCGTAGCCAACACAAATATTTTGTTGGCCGCTCAAACAGGCGCGGGGGCCGAAAAGCTTCACCCAGCAGAGAAGCTGGCGAATAAACAGCCTCTCGAGCCCCCTCGGAATAAGGGGGTGTCCGGGGAGGTCAGTGCCAAGGCCGTGCCCGTGCCAGGAGCGGTGCCTACCTGCGGCAATGCCCAGCAGCGCGATGCAGGAGTGCAGGGAGCCGGCGCTGCCGCCCATGGCTGTGCGCGCCCAGTGCCGAACTGCTGCCCGCTGCCCTCCCATGCTCTTTATAACCGCAGCACCGCGGCCGCCGCTCGGTCCTGCCCGCTCCCCACCCCTTTTTTCCCTACAAACCTCCTCTGTTCCATCCTCTCGCAGCACGCGGGAGGAAGCGCAAGGGAAGCTCTGGGGCTGCAGTAAATCTGCGGTAAATCTCCCTCCAGGAGCCGCTTCGTTTGACTGGTGATTAACCCTTGTTAAAAAGGACACTCGAAAAATAAAGCTGAAGGTTTATTGCCCTCGCTGCCTTTTTTGCTGCTGCCAGCGAGGAAATTGCACTGGTTAAAGTGAAGGTTTTTGCAAGAATCCACCTTGCTGGAGCAAACAAGCACTTTGCAAGCCCAGGAGCTCCTCAGGGACCAGTTGTTTCTCCTAAACACTGGCCACGGTCCTGCTGTTTGTCCCTGTCACAGCTCTGAATGCCTGGCACTGCTGTCCTGTGCTGGGCAAAGCTGACTTCTGCCCATCTCTCATGCTCATCCATCCCTTCCAGCCCACAGGAGCCTTGCTGGCCTTCCAGGAGAGCTGTGCAGGCAGGGAGGGAGTGTCAGTCACTGCCAGGGTTGCTGCTGTACCCAAAGGGACATGAAGGACCCACTGACAGCCTCCTGGAGAACGTGTGGGCCGGGCATGAAGGTGTTTATGGATGGAGGAGAGGCTGCAGGAAGCAGTGGACACTGGCCTTGGGGCCATGCTGGGTCACAGGCCAGGTGGGACTTGGCCAGGGGCCTGTTCTGTGAGAGCTGACAAAGCTGGGGTGGAAACAGGGGCAGCACTTGCCTGGCCCTGTACATTCCTCCAGCATTTTGTTTGCGGGTGATGGACCAAAGCAGGGATTATTCCCATGAAGGACTCAGCTCCTGTTCCCATGAGGGACTCAGCTCCTGATCCCATGAGGGACTCAGCTCCTGATCCCATGAAGGGCTCAGCTCCTGATCCCATGAAGGACTCAGCTCCTGATCCCATGAAGGGCTCAGCTCCTGTTCCCATGAGGGACTCAGCTCCTGTTCCCATGAGGGACTCAGCTCCTGATCCCATGAAGGACTCAGCTCCTGATCCCATGAAGGACTCAGCTCCTGTTCCCATGAGGGACTCAGCTCCTGATCCCATGAAGGACTCAGCTCCTGATCCCACAAAGGACTCAGCTCCTGATCCCACAAGCCTCAGCTAAAGCAGATTCCACTCTCCTGAGCAGCTAAAAGATGCAGAACAGCATGAAAAGCTTCACACTGATATTCCTGGGCTGGCCAGGAATATTGCTGGTCCTGCCTCCAGGAGCAAGTTCTGATGTTCCTCTCAGCAGATCCTGCTCCAAGGTCCCCCATAAGTCATGCCCACAGCCAGGGCTGGAGAAGAGAAAGGCTGTTGGAAACGGGACTGGGAGCTGCACTGGCTGGAGCTCAAATTCAGGCCTGTGGGACCATCTGAGAGGTGACAGACCTGCAGCAGCATCTGGGACAACCTTCAGGGTCCACAGGTAATGCCAAAGGAAGCCCTGAGCCAGCTGGACAGGAGGGCACCCTTCCATTGAGCAGCTGGATCCCTATCATGGCTCCCAAACTTCCCTGGTTTCTTCAGGAGGACAGTTCTCTTTAACTGTGTTCACCCTTCGAGAAGAGCTTTGAGGCAACAGGGTCCTCCACACCCCTCTTGCCTAGAACATCAATGCAGATTAAAGCAAGGGGTTAATCCCAAAGCCCAGTGTCTCCACCACAATAAATGTGGGCAGATGTTGCCCCACAGGCAGAATAACCCAGCAGAGAGGTGTTTTTTGTCGGTTTTTGTCAATAATCTGTTTGCTGCAGGGAGATCTTCAGGCCTGACATGTCTGTTGAGACAGATGTTGTCACATGAGGAAGAGACAAGCCCAGTTACCCCAGCAAGGGGAACCAGCCCTGTCAGTCTGCAACAGGCAGAGCTGAAGGATGTGGTTTGGAGGCAGGAGGCTGTTTAATACCCCAGCCTCTGGCTGTCTTTGCTTCATAACTTACAGGACTGCTCCCAGAGCAGCTGGAGGAAGAAGACACTGCCTGGAGGAGTTGCAGCATGATTAGCTGGGTTTCCAGGCAAGAGGAATAATACTCCTCTAAACCATAGTCAGAATTCCTAAGGGAGCAGAACAAACTGCAGTGAAAAGGCTTTGGGTGTTTTTCATGCATATCTCACAGTTTAATTCATATTCTGGGTAATAAAAGGGACTGAGAGGATGGATCAGTGGGCCTGGGAGTCCTCTCTCACAGGATTTGGGTTCCTGCTTGCACAGGCAGCAGCTGTGCCTGAAACCCCTCACTTTGGGAGTAAAATGCAGTAAATGAAGTCACAAGCACCAGCAATAGCCTGCTCTGAGTGACCAACCTGCCAAAACAGTGGTTCATCACCCACAGGAGGTACTTCATGTCTCTCCCAAATATACCAGAGACCCAAGGTACATGTCTTATAAATAACCCCTGGAAAACATTCTGCACTCCTGCTGCAGGGGCTTGTTGTTCTCTCATGAAGAATGGCTGGTCAGCCTTGACAGGCCAGGTATTCCAGCAGGGCCAAGCTGAAACAGAGCTCCAGGGTCATCTCAGGTGTGGGCAGAGCAAGGGAAGGGAAGGACAAGCCTCAGACAATGTTTAATTTGCTGCCAGTGCCCCTCAGAGCTCAGGGCTCTGCCAATTCCTGCTACCACTTCCCTACCAAATGGAGATGTGGTGCTGTTGTGGACCAATCAAGTTATCCCAGAGCTCAAGGAGCATTTGGATAACTCAGGTGGGATTTTGGGGTGTCCCGTGCAGGGCCAGGGGTCGCACTTGATGATCCTTGTGTGTCCCTGCCAACTCAGGATATTCTGTGACTCTTTGGCTATTAATTTCTAACTTCAGGAACAACTACAACTGAGTGCAAAACATCTGCTCCTGAGAGATGGGATCTGAGGGAAAGAACACTGAGGGGCAGAAGAGGAACTCTTGGTGTTGAGTCTGAGGCAGCCCATGCAGCAAAGGGTTTAAAAAACGGGGCACAGAGGGGAAGGCACTGGCTTCACTACTTGCTCTGGGCTGGCTCTGTGTGATACCATCTTCTGTGCAAAGGTTTTGGTGCTTTGGGCCGAACTAGAATGGAAAATCGACAGCTGAGAAGGAAAAACACAGCTGCTCTGTTGAGAGGGTCACGTCACTGGGGCTGCTCTGCAGACAACGTGCTGGGAAGAAGATCTGTAAGGGAGCAGCCAGTTGAGGAAACAAATAATATTTACATGCCCTGCCTGTGGAACTGGAAATAAAACCTTCCTGCCAGCAAGAAATTCAGCCCAACCCTCCTGGCCCCACCTGCTCTTGGGGGAGGGCTCCTGTTATAAAAGACTCCCGGGGGCGATCAGAGCTCACATCGCCTCGGGGCTCTGCAGGGAATCCTCCTCCCGGGAACGGGGCTCTGCGGGGAATCCTCCTCCCGGGAACGGGGCTCTGCGGGGAATCCTTCTGCTGGGAACGGGGCTCTGCAGGGACTCCTCCCGGGAACGGGGCTCTGCGGGGACTCCTCCCGGGAACGGGGCTCTGCGGGGAATCCTTCTGCTGGGAACGGGGCTCTGCAGGGACTCCTCCCGGGAACGGGGCTCTGCAGGGACTCCTGCCGGGAACGGGGCTCTGCAGGGACTCCTCCTGCCGCGGTGCTGCCATGGGGAAGAGGGTGGCGGTGGTGCTGGCGGGCTGTGGAGTCTACGATGGCAGTGAGATCCACGAGGCGTCGGCTGTGCTGGTGCATCTCAGCAGGGAGGGGGCACAGGTAAGAGGCTCCTGCCCCGGCTCTGGCTCCTTTTGCCTGGCTCTGCTCCTCAATCTTCTCCTCCTTGTCTCTAAGACAGACCACAAGCTTGTAAAGCAGGAGTGAGTGGAGTCAAAGGGAACTCCCTGCACAGCTTTGCTCTAACACGGGGTTGGCTTGGTGCTCTTTGCCCAGTGCCTCCAAATTCTTTCCTGAACAGACTTTCCTAAATGCCTTCTCTATTCTTTTTTCTTTCTTTTTTTCCCCCTTTTTTTGGCTTACACATCCTCTTTTCTGCTCTGCTGTTTCAGTTCGGGCTCTTTCAAATCCATCTTGTTAAAAACTCAAAGGTTAGAAGTGAAAATTGAATCAAAGACTCACAGAATGGTTGGGATTGGGAGGGACCTTAAAGCCCAGCCAGTTCCACGCCGTGCCATGTGTAGGGACACTTCCAGCAGACCTGGTTGCTCAGAGCTCCATCCAGCCTGGTCCTGAGCACTTCCAGGGATGGGGAGTCCACTTCTCTGGTGAGAGAACAGACAGGTTCTCGTGAGTTGAACTTGGGGACGGGTAAAACAGGCGACCCTCAAGCAGCAGCTCTAATAGACCATTAGTCAGGAGAGCCACTCCGCGACACTGGAAAAGGAGGGAGGGACCCTGTGGAACATCACCCTCAGCTCCGAGCCACCCCCGTGTCTGGACAGAGCCGTTCCCCTGGGAGCGGGAATCGGGGTGGAGCACAGAGGCACAGTGGAGATCTGCGTGTACTGCTGGCTACACGTGTCCAACTCCACACCCTTCCAGCTGTGCCTGCTCCGTTGGCTCAAAGCTGCCCCTCGTCCAAACCTTTTCTGCCCTCTGTGTGATTTCTGCGCTTCTCTCCTGGAGCTGCTGCAGCCGCTTCCCTCCTGCCGTGTCTGGAGCACATCCTGCCTCATCGCTGGATCGCCAGGGGCCTCTAGTGGAGGAAACTCACGTCAGTTCAATCCCTCCTTTTATGAGAAAAGCCAGAATAGAATGTTTCAGTTGGAAGGGAGGAGAACTCAGCACATCCCTCTCCATGTCCCCTCCTCAGGAAGCTGCAGCGAGCCAAGAAGTCGCACCTCAGCCTCCTTTTCTCCAAACTAGGCAATCCCAAAGTCCTCAGCTGCTCCTCAGAGGACATTCCTTCCAGCCCTGTCCCCAGCTTTGCCCTCTCCTGGACATCTTCAAGCTCCTTTAACCTCCTCCGGACATTGTGGGGCCTGGAGTGGCACAGCTTGTAGAGCCCCCAAATCTTTCACCCACCTGTTTGCCACTCTCCACTCCTCATTTCTGCACGTGAGCTTGAGAATGCTGAAGGAAGGGGGAGCATTTTCCAGGACAGCACTTTGGATTTGGGCAAACAGTAGCTGGGGAAACTCCAGGTGCTGTCTCTGAGGGAGACACGTGGTGGGAGTGCAGCTCTGGGGGCTCAGCACCCCCAGGGATCCACGGGCTCTGTGGGGCAGCTGGGGCAGGGCTGGGGCTGTCCCAGTGAGGGGGATTGATTGGGATAGGGATGGAAACCTCTAAGAAACAGCTTCACCAAGGGCTCTTCAGCCCCCAAAACAAGCAGGGGGAGCTCCCTGCTTTGTCCCTCTCCTTTCTCTCCTTCCTTCCTTTTTCCCTCTCTGCCTGCCTCCCTCCCTCCTTCCCTGTCAGATCCAGGTGAGGATCACAACATTCCCCACCAAAGTCCTTTCCTAACAAAGCCCCTCAGCATTTCCACCCACTCCCTGTGACCTTCCACACGTTTCTCTCTCATTGCTGAACGATAACAGACCTGTCCCCTGTCCCCAGGTAGAGGTTTTTGCCCCCAACATCTCCCAGATGCACGTGGTGGACCACGTGAAGGGGCAGCCAACGCAGGAGCAGCGCAACGTGCTGGTGGAAAGTGCAAGAATAGCCAGAGGCAACATCAGGGACTTGGCTGAGCTGGATGTCAAGGGGCTGGATGCCCTGATCATTCCAGGTAAGACCTGTGTGGGGCCTGCATGTGCACAGCCTTGGGAACAGCTTGATGAGCCCTAAGCCTGGAATGACATGAGAGTCATGGGCTGGAGAGGAACTGGGGAAGACAGGCTGGAAGCAGGGGCTGGGAGGGCAGACAAGGCTTGGAGTTAGATCAAAAGAGAACATGGCAATGCCAAGCTGATGCCAAGAGGAGAGGGTGGGTACCTGCCAACTGAGTTCTCCTCTGTGCCATACAGAGCTGTGTTTTCCCTGCATGGAAAACTGTCCCCTCCCTCACCACCATCCTTTCCTCCTTACTGGGAGAGGCTGGGACAGAGACAGGGCTCAAAGGCACAAAGCTTGGTCAGCCTGGCAGTTCCTCTCTAATGAAAGTATGACCATGGGATTCCAGTGGGATGGATGAGGCCTGGAGCAAGGATTAGGGGGGGAAGTGTGTCAGTGTATTGCAGCAGAACTCAGGGAAGAGCTGATGGTGGAGCACCGACACTGCCCCACTGCCGAGCTGGGAGCAAGGGAGGTGCTTGGATGCCTCAGCTCACAAAGCTTCAGGATCTCAGTGTTTAGTTCTCTTATCAACACAGGACAGATGCTGCCATCCTTAGAGGTGACCTCAGCACTGTCTGGAACTCCCTGAAGGGAAGTTCTGGTCAGGTGGGGGTTGGTCTCTTCTCCCAGGCACTCAGCAATAGGACAAGGGGGCACGGTGGGCTCAAGCTCTGCCAGGGGAAATTAAAGTTGGAGATCAGAAAGAAATTCTTTGCAGAGAGAGTGCTCAGGCATTGGAATGGGCTGCCCAGAGAGGGGGTGGATTCCCCATCCCTGGAGGTTTTTCAACTGAGCTTGGCCGTGGCACTGAGTGCCATGATCTGGTAAAGGGACTGGAGTTGGACCAAGGGTTGGACTTGATGATCTCAGAGGTCTTTTCCAACCCAATCCATTCTATGATTCTGTCATTCTATGGATGTGGCGCTGAGTGAGAATCCACCATGCCTTGATCCAACACTACTGTGATCACCATGTCTTGATCCAACCATGTCTTGATCCAACCATGTCTTGATCCAACCACGTCTTGATCCAACCCCACTGTGATCACCAGCCCATGTCACTCTGTGCCATGGGCTGGTGATCACAGTAGGGTTGGATCAAGGGTTGGACTTGATGATCTCGGAGGTCTTTTCCAACCCAATCCATTCTATGATTCTGTGATTCTATCCCTCAAATCCAGATGAGCATTTCACCCTGCAGTGCCTGGAAAAAGCCCTGTCCTGGATATCCCCTCCCAGCCTAAACTCCTTCTCTTCTTGTCTCTCAGGTGGCTTTGGCGTGGCTAAAAACCTGAGCACCTGGGCCACCCAAGGCAAGAACTGCACCATCTGCAGAGAGGTGGAGGATGTCCTGAGGGCATTCCACGCTGCCCAGAAGCCCATTGGGCTGTGCTGCATCTCCCCAGTGCTGGCAGCCAAACTCTTCCCGGGCTGTGAGGTGACCGTGGGCCACGACACCGAGTGTGAGAGGTGAGGGCAGGGCCACAGCAGGGGCGTTGCAGGAGCCTCTCCTTGGGCTGTGGGGTGCAGAAAGCCCCCCTGGCTTCCTAAACTCCTCCTCAGAGAGGAGCCTGGGGGGGTTGGACCCAGTCCCAGCCTGGGAGTGTGTCAGTGGGTTACATTTAAGGAATTAGGGAGTTGTGATTGAATCACTTTGTCCCACAGGTTTAATGATGGCAGATCAGAGATATTGATATTTATTCAGAGAAATATGACCTTAATCAGAATCATTTACCACTCAGTGTAAAAGCTAAAAACCACTAGTAGAGTCTAATATAGCATAAAATAGGACAGTGCACTGTATCAAAGCAACTATATTTAAGCACTTGTATCAAATCTGCCAAAAGAAACAATCATTAAGTACAGATTGATAAAACTCACCACACAAATCCTTGGGCAGGTCTCTCTCCTTCAGCCCCTGGGGAGGGACCATGAAGAGGTGTCCCTGCTCCACAGGAGAACCTCTACACATCCAAGAAACCCTGTGGAAGAATCTGGAAGACTTTTACCATTTCTCAGCAGATCAGAAGGATTGACCTATCACCAGATTTGTTTCCATTTTTATGTTTCCACAGCTGTGGTGGCTTAAAATAAGAGACTTTATTTTAAATAGAACTTGTATTTGCCTCCCCCATGCATGTAGCACCTCATGGACCCAGGGTAGGACAGACACCAGAGCACTGATTGCCCAAGTAGGAGCAGGAGGGTTGCACAAGCCTTGGGTGTTAGGAGAGGGAGGGAATTAAACTGTCCTCAGTCCTACAGGAAAGCTGTGGCTGAATCCTCCCAGCAGGAGGGAAGGAGTGTTGATGGCTCTTGCTAGGAATGAATGTCACTTGTAGGAATTTGGTGAAAAAAAAAATCCAAACCTAAACCTAATTGTTGTCCAAAAAAGCTGTGGCTGCCCCATCCCTGGGAGTGTCCAAGGCGAGGCTGGATGGGGTTAGGAGCAACCTGGGCTGGTGGGAGGTGTCCCTGCCCTTGGCAGGGGGTGGGCCTGGGGGCTTTAAGCTCCCTCCCAACCCAACCCAGCCTGGCCTTCTGTAAACACCAAGTCTGCAGTGGGCAGAGCTGAGTAGTGGAACATCAAGGTCTTATTTTGCCTTTCCTCCAGATTTTTAACTCACTGTAACCTGGAGGTTCTCCTGGTTCTGTAGTCCTGGAGAAACCCCTCAGGCAGGAAAAGACTTGGATCCTCTGGAGCAGGTTTTGAGCAGGGACCACCAACACTTTCTCCTCTCAGCCTCCACCCAGCTGCTCTGTGCCAGGACAGCCCCCTCGGGGTGTGGCCATGCCCACGCCATGCCCATGCCATGCCATGCCTCGCCCTTGCAGGTGGCCCTACGCGCAGACAGCCGTGTCCCTGCGGGAGCTGGGCTGCCACCACGTCCCCAGCAGTGTCACCGAGGCGCACGTGGACACGCGGCACCGCCTGGTCACCACCTGCGCCTTCATGTGCAACGCCCCCATCCACGAGATCCACGATGGCATTGGCAAGATGGTCCACGAGGTGCTCAGGCTGGCCTGAAGGACACAGAGCCCAGAGTGCAGCCCCTCTGCCCCCCTAACACCCACGTGTCACCCAGAAAAGTGTCCCCCAAATGGAGTTCTGTGCCCTCCCCGCCCTTCCCAGACCACTGGTGGCTGCTGAGGAGGGAGAGCCTGCGGTGGTTGTTCTGCCACAGCAGAGTGGTGGGGATTGGGGTGTGGGCACACACTGAGCTGGCAAAGGATCACAGAATGGGTTGGGTTGGAAAAGACCTCCGAGATCATCCAGTCCAACCCTTGGTCCAGCTCCAGTCCCTTTACCAGATCATGGCACTCAGTGCCACGGCCAAGCTCAGGTTAAAAACCTCCAGGGATGGGGAATCCACCCCCTCTCTGGGCAGCCCATTCCAATCCCTGAGCACTCTCTCTGCAAAGAATTTCTTTCTGCTCTCCAACTTCAATTTCCCCTGGCAGAGCTTGAGCCCATCGTGCCCCCTTGTCCTATTGCTGAGTGCCTGGGAGAAGAGACCAACCCCCACCTGGCCAGAACTTCCCTTCAGGGAGTTCCAGACAGTGCTGAGGTCACCTCTGAGCCTCCTCTTCTCCAGCCTGAACACCCCCAGCTCCCTCAGCCTCTCCCCACAGGGCTTGTGCCCCATGGTTTGGCTGGGAAGGGACCTTGAAGCTCATCTCATCCCACCCCCTTCCATGGGCAGGGACACCTCCCACCAGCCCAGGGTGCTCCAAGCCCTGTCCAACCTGCCCTGGGACACTCCCAGGGCTGGGGCAGCCACAGCTTCTCTGGGCACCTGTGCCAGGGCCTGCCCACCCTCCCAGGGAAGGATTTCCCCCCATCCAACCCTGCCCTCCTCCAGCCCAAGGCCATGCAGGAGCCCAGGTTTCCACAGGGCTCCAGTTCAGTCCCTCCCCACCCCTAACCCCCCACACAGGGGAATTGTGGCAAAAGGAACTTGGTTCTGCTCCCAAATAAAACCTGCTATTTTCACATGGGCTGGACTCTGCTGCTGTTTGTCCTTTCCCTCTGGATCAGGATGTGCCCTCAGTGCCACTGCTGGGCCAGGGAGTGGGAAACAAACCCAGGAGAACTCCCCAACACCCCCCCTTGTTTTGCTGGGATTTGTCAGCACCCAGAGTTGGGCGTGGGTGAAAGCAGGACCAACCCAGGGTCATCTGCTGGGAACAGAGGGAATTCTTCTCTGGTTTAAACAGAACCATGGAATTCCAAGCTGGAAGGACCTCAAGGCTCAGCTGGTCCAACCTTCTAGACAAGATGGCCCAGCTGCACCTTAACTGCAAAACTGGGAAATCCAGCACTTCCCTGGGGAGATTATTCCAATGGCAGATTGTTCTCATTGGGAAAATCTCCTCTTGTGTCCACCCAGAATCTCCCCAGGAAGAACCTGCACCATTATCCCCTGTGTTTTTCATGTGTAAAAAGGGAGTTTCCATCTTCTTTGTATCCACCCTTTAAATACCAAAACGTGGTGATATTTTCTCCCCTAAATCTCATTTTCCCAAAGCTGAACAAGCCCAGTGCTCTCAGATTTCCCTCCTGTGGCAACTTTCCAGGACCTGGATCATCCCTGTGGGCCTTCCCTGCACCCTCTCCACAAGTTTTTTTGGCAGAGTGGGGATCAAAACTCTTTGCACAACTTAAAATAAGACACTTTATATTAAACACAATCACATTTGCAGCCACTGAACGTTCCTGCAAACACAGAGAGCTCTCAGCTCTGGCACTTTTCCTTGTGCAAAGGGATTTCTTTGACCATGTGAACTGAACACAAGTGAAGTTGCAGCAATTTTTCTACTTTGAGTTTAAAGGATGTCCTAAAAAAGAGGGAGAGGAAAATCCCCATAAAACAGGTTATAAAAAGCTGATCCCTGCAAATATAAAGAGTTCCCCGGGCCCAAACCAAGACATAAACCCACAACTCCAACTGCTGGGGAGCAGAGATTGACCTTGTCTGCTTTTGAGTTCTCTCTTTACCCAACTGGAATCATTTGATGTATTTTTTTTGGTCAGAAAAGGATCTGAATCCTGTCACAAAACTGTGATTTGTGGATTGAAAGCCATGTCAGCATCTCAGGAGCACGTGGACAGGGTGGCTTGGGGAACTGCTCACAAACACCTTGGAAACCATCACTTAGAGCAGAACTGACCTGTATTTTGTGCTGCCTCGAAGGAAATGGGAGAGTGTGAACCCTGAGGCCCCCTCACAGTGCACACACAGGGGTGCAGAGCAAGGAATGCACCTGGCCTTCAGTACAGGCTGGTCTTCTTCATGAGCCACAGGAACTCCTGCTCGTCCACTTGCCCATCCCCGTTCCTGTCTGCCTCAGCAATCACCTCCTGCAAGGCACGTGGGAGGAGTTAGTTTGGGGTGGGAGTGACTGGATTCATCAGGGTCAGAACCTCTCCTTAGGGAGCTGCACTAAACCCAGAGGGGACGGTGTTTGCCCAACGCCAGACCTGCCTCGGGGCAAAGTGTTCACTCAACCCCTCACCACGTTGGGGTTTTAATGTATTTATAAAGAAAACTGTCTAGAAAATATTACAGGGAATTTCCTGGGAGAAACAAAGTGCTGGGAGCAGAGTTAGTCCCATTCTATCACTGAACTCCCCAAATCTGCAGTTCTGCTGCTGCCATTTCAACAGCAGAAGTGGCTCAACCTCCCAGTCCACTGGGGGACAGAAACTCTTCCAGTCCTACCAGGAGAGAGGGAATTTTCCTCCAGCTCCATGAGGATCCCCCCCAGCCCAGGTACAAACCTGCAGCTCTTCATCTGTGGGGTTTTCCCCCAGTTCTCTGGCCACACGTTTGAGGTTTCTGAAGGAGATTTTGCCCGTTTCATCATCATCAAAGAGTTTGAAAGCCTTGAGAATCTCCTCCTTGGAATCTTTTTCAGCCTTGGAGGAGAAAGGAGGAGTTGAAGGGGAAAAAAATAAAGGGGGTTGTGCTGCAGGTACTACTCAAAGTTATAAAACATTTATGAAACTGAGAAAACCTAAATAAATAAATTTAAAAGAGCCCAGTGGGCAGGAATCACACAGTGGAGACACATAAGGGAGGCAGACACAGCCAGAATTCCTGAATTTCAGGCTTCCAGGGAGTTTTTTCTCTGTCCCAGCCAGCCAGAACTCTTTAGGATTTCACCACAAGGATCTTGGGTTTACTGAACATATTTTAAGATTTGTAAAACCAGAGAGTGGCTCTGTAAGGAAATCAGAATTCCAGGGAATGAAACACATCCATGTCACTCATCAACACTCCCAGAGCTCCCCGAGGGCCAGAGCTGGTTTGGATCCAGGACAAAAGCCCTGAGTGTAGTTTTGCCCTTTTCTCACACACAAAAACCCCTTCACTGGTACAGACAATTGTGAATTACACCATTAATTCAACTTTTCCTTGAAAAATGAGCGAGAATCCAAGGCACTACCTGAGCTTTTTTATATTTACTTGGGATGAAACAGTGTTTTAATCTCTGACTAAACCCCAAAAGAGGTGAAGGGTGCTCAGACACCCTCAAAATTGCCTTTAATTTGACTGTTCCCACGTCCATACCATTTTCTGGGTCATCACTGCCAAGAAGTCATCGAAGCTGATTTTTCCTGTGCCTTCCTTGTCCATGTCTGAGATCATTTCCTTGATCTCTTCTTCTTTGGGCTCGAAGCCCAGGGCCCTCATGGCCACCTGGAAGGA
This sequence comes from Willisornis vidua nigrigula, assembly GCA_021164005.1. Classification (NCBI taxonomy): domain Eukaryota; kingdom Metazoa; phylum Chordata; class Aves; order Passeriformes; family Thamnophilidae; genus Willisornis; species Willisornis vidua. The sequence continues at coordinate 29,986 of JAJPCS010016113.1, forward strand.
CAAACCCACTTAGAAATCCTACAAAACTATCAGCAAAGCCACTGGGGAGGGGGAAAACAAAGTGAATTCCTGCCACATCTTGTTCAAACATTCTTTGAAGGAAAACAGGGCACATCAGGGTGCAGGAAACAGGGGTAGAAACGTTCCTGTTCTGGAATTGTCCTGCAGTTAATTCAGGAGTTACACACACACTCTCTTGCCATCAGATCAGGACAGGGAGGGTTTGGCTTTAGCAGAGCCTTGGGAGAAACGTTTGTGCCAAGCAAATTTGGATTATTTTCTGCTCCTGCCTCACCTATTTTGGGTGTATTAATTAAAACTCCTGTGCTGGGCTCTCAGAGCACCAAGTGAGTGTTTTGGAAGGAAAAATCCCAGACTGTCACACAGTGCTGTGACAGCAATTCCCAAGGCTGATGGGAAATGAATGTTTTTCCTTTCCTGTCAATGGAATTGCTACAAGGGGGAGGAATGAGGTACTGAATATTTTTTTTTAAAAGAAAAGCAACTTTCAGGCCCTGTTATAGCCAAGATGGGGGAAAGGAAGAGCCAGAAATACCTCAACAAAATAATTTCAGGACAGGTGACTCCCTGAACCTCCAGTTCCACCAACCTAATCCAACGAGGAAGGTCTTAAACTGGCACCACAGGGAACATGGAAATCCAGGTAGGAAAGGGGAGGGAAGCAAAGGAAGTCCTGATTTATTGGTGACTCTTCTCAATACAGTGGGGTGGGGCCACAAAGGGGGTTGCAATGAATAAATGGATAAAAATGCACAACATTGGTGGATCCCAATTTAATAACACTAATATCGATAATAATACTAATATTAATATTATTAATAATTATTATTATTATTATTATCTGGGACAATTTAATGACAAAATAAAAATAATAATTATTATTATAAATTATAATAAAATAATAACAATAAATAATAATATAACAATAATAACAATAATAATATCATGAACAATATGATAATTATACATTTATATATAATGAAATATATTAAGTAAATTATATTACGATAAATATAAAAATTGTAAATATTAAATAATATTGTCACTCAATAATATTATTAAATAACATTAAGCAAAAATATATTTTAAAGTATTATGTATATGAACAATATATAATTAATGATAATAATTAAGTTCTCAACAAGACCAGAGGGGAATAAAACATCATTTTAACATGCACAAACCCTTTCTTTGATGTTTTACCAACAGAGAAGGAGCTGGGACAGAGTGGCTGGAGAGCAGCCAGGGGCAAAGGGACCTGGGGGTTGGATTGACAGGAGGCTGAAGATGAGGCAGCAGAGTGTGCCCAGGTGGGCAAGAAGGCCAATGGCATCGTGGCCTGGCTCAGCAATGGGGTGGCAGCAGGCCCAGGGCAGTGCCCCTTCCCCTGGACTCAGCAGTGGGGAGGCCACACCTCGAGTGTTGTGTTCAGTTCTGGGCCCCTCAGTTGAGGAAAGAGATTGAGGGGCTGGAGCGGGGCCAGAGAAGAGCAACGAGGCTGGAGAAGGGACTGGAGCACAAGTGCTGTGGGGAGAGGCTGAGGGAGCTGGGGGTGTTCAGGCTGGAGAAGAGGAGGCTCAGAGGTGACCTCAGCACTGTCTGGAACT
>JAJPCS010016119.1:0-12847 GCA_021164005.1 Willisornis vidua nigrigula
CTCGTTCAGCAATATCCAAAGCCAGCTGAACAGCTTTCAGCTCTGCAACCTGACTTGATCCACCTTGTCTTTCAGTCGCTTCTGCAACTCGATGTGTAGGACTCCATACAGCTGCTTTCCATTTCCGTCTTGTCCCTACAATGCGACAGGAGCCATCTGTGAAGAGAGCATATCGCTTCTCCTCTTCTGGTAGCTGGTTATATGGTGGAGCCTCCTCAGCTCGTGTCACCTGCTCTTCTCCTTCTTCAGAGGACAATCCAAAACTCTCACCTTCCAGCCAGTTGGTGATGATTTCCAAAATCCCAGGGCGATTAGGATTCCCTATCCAGGTTCGCTGCGTGATCAGAGCGATCCACTTACTCCATGTGGCATCAGTGGCGTGATGGGTAGAAGGGGCTTTTCCTTTGAACATCCAGCCCAACACTGGTAGTCGGGGTGCCAAGATGAGCTGTGCTTCAGTGCCAATCACTTCTGAGGCAGCTCAGATCCTTCATAAGCTGCCAGGATCTCTTTCTCAGTTGGGGTATAGCTGGCTTCAGATCCTTTGTATCCCCGACTCCAGAATCCCAGCGGTCGTCCTCCAGTCTCCCCAGGTACTTTCTGCCAGAGGCTCCAGGATGGGCCATTCTCCCCGGCTGCAGTGTAGAGCACATTCTTCACATCCTGTCCTGTCCTAACTGGACCAAGGGCTACTGCATGGGTAATCTCCTGTTTAATCTCCTCAAAGGCTTGTTGTTGTTCAGGGCCCCACTGGAAATCATTTTTCTTCCGTGTCACAAGGTAGAGAGGGCTGACAATCTGACTGTACTCAGTGATATACATCCTCCAAAAGCCCACGGCGCCTAGGAAAGCCTGAGTTTCCTTCTTGCTGGTTGGTGGGGACATAGCTGCTATTTTGTTGATCACCTCTGTTGAAATCTGACGATGCCCGTCTTGCCACTTCACTCCTAGGAACTGAATTTCCTGAGCAGGTCCCTTGACCTTACTTCGTTTAATGGCAAAACCAGCTTTTAGGAGAATCTGGATTATCTCCTTTCCTTTCTCAAAGACTTCCCCTGCTGTGTTCCCCCATACAATGATGTCATTGATGTACTGTAGATGTTCTGGAGTCCCACCCTTTTCCAGTGCAGTCTGGATCAGTCCGTGACAAATGGTGGGACTGTGTTTCCACCCCTGGGGCAGTCAATTCCAGGTGTACTGCACCCCCTTCCAGGTGAAAGCAAACTGTGGCCTGCATTCTGCTGCCAATGGAATGGAGAAAAAGGCGTTGGCAATGTCAATGGTGGCACCACTTGGCTGCCTTGGACTCCAGCTCATACTGAAGCTCCAGCATGTCCGGCACAGGGGCACTCAGAGGTGGTGTGACCTCATTGAGGCCACGGTAATCCACCGTCAGCCTCCACTCTCCACTGGACTTCCGCACTTGCCATATGGGGCTATTAAAGGGTGAGTGAGTCTTGCTGACCACCCCTTGGCTCTCCAGCTCACGGATCATCTTGTGTATGGGGGTCACAGAGTCTCGGTCAGTGCAGTATTGCCGATGGTGCACTGTTGCTGTGGCCAGAGGTACCAATTGTTCTTCAACCTTCAGCAGTCCCACAGCAGAAGGGTCCTCTGACAGGACAGGTAAGGTGCTCAACTGCCTGATTTCCTCTGTCTCCACAGCAGCTATGCCAAAGGCCCAACGCAGTACCTTTGGGTCTTTGAAATACCCATTCCTCAGGTAGTCTGTGCCAAGGATACACGGGGCTTCTGGACCAGTCACAATGGGGTGTCTATGCCATTCCTTCCCTGTCAAGCTGACTTCAGCTTCCAGTACAGTCAGCTATTGGGATCCCCCCGTCACCCCTGAAATAGAGATGGATTCTGCCCCGATGTATCCTGATGGCATCAACGTGCATTGTGCACCAGTGTCCACTAAAGCTTTGTATTTCTGTGGGTCTGATGTGCCAGGCCACCGAATCCACACAGTCCAATAAACCCGATTGTCCCTCTCCTCTACCTGGCTAGAGGCAGGGCCCCCCTAGTCCTGGTCATGGTACTCACTGTGCTCTCCTTGTGAATATGACCGGGAGGTTCCTTCAAAAGGATCGGGCAAAACATCATCATTCCTATACTGTCTGGGGCCTTGCCCACGAGCGACCAGAGCAGCCTTCAACCTTGAAGAATTCCCTGTGTTAGTTGTGCCTCTTTGCAATTCACATACCCGAGCTGCTAAGGAAGAGGTAGGTTTCTCATCCCACTTCCTCATATCTTCTCCATGCTCATGGCGGTAAAACCACAGATTGCCGCGTGGAGTGTACCCTTTCTCCTTAGCCGGAGGATGCCTGCTTCTGATGGCAGAGACTCTCATTTGTTCTGGGGAGATATGGAAGAGTCCTTCCTTAATCTTCTCTTCCAGTTCAGCCAGTTTTGTTTCCACAGCTGAGACGTGAGCTCGTAATGGAGCAGTGACAGTGTCTTCATAAATCCTGAGTTTGCTGACCAGTGCGCCCACATTGTCCTCTCCCTCTCTCCACTGCAATGTTGCAAGGTAGCAAGAGTACATTTCTGGCCCAAGTCGTGCAAATTTTAACCACATCTGGGATGTGCACTGGACACCATCTGGACTTTTAGGCAATCTCTCATCCTCTGAAAAAATTATTTCCAGTACGGCTAATTCCCTTAAGCACCGGATACCTTGTTCCATTGTGGTCCACTGTCCTTGCTGTACGTGGAGGTCCTCCTTACAAAGATATCTCTCCTTCACACTTGACAACAGTCGCCGCCAGAGGCTGAGAGTTTCCTGTCTCTTTCCAATGCCCTGATCAATGACCACATCTCGAGAAAGGGATCCCAGCTGCCTTGCCTCACTCCCATCTAGAATTGTATCATTGGCCGCCGCATCCCAGATTCGAAGCAGCCAGGTCAAGATAGACTCATTTGCCTGTCGTGTGAACTCTCTCCAGAGCTCACGCAGCTCTCCCAGGGATAGGGACCGGGTGATTATTTCTGGCTCTGTTTCTTCTGCTTGATGTGAAGATCCTGGCTCTTCCTTGTCACTCACTATACAAACTGATTTGGTCTTTGATTTTCTTTTCTGGACAGGGGCAACTGATACCGGTTTCTGTTGTCCTTCTGGCTCCTCCACGGTTTGGGTGGACATGGTGCTGGTTGATCTATTTCCCTTTCCCTCCGGCTCAGATGTGGTTTGGGTGGACATGGTGCTGGCTGATGGTTCTATTCTTCCCTCTGGCTCAGCCACGGTCTGGGTGGACATGGTGCTGGCTGATGTATCTCTTCTTCCCTCTGGCTCAGCCACGGTCTGGGTGGCCATGGTGCTGGTTGATTGATTTCTTTTCCTCTCTGGCTCAGCCGTGGTTAGGGTGGACATAGTGCTGGTTGATTTGTCTCCTTTTCTCTCTAGCTCAGCCGTGGTTTGGGTGGACATGGTGCCTGTGGATTTGCTCCTTTTCTCCTTCTCCTGATGATGCTGTACCACACCAAGCAGCCTGCGGTAGGCGGTGGCCAGGGCCCAGCAGGTTGCTGTGAGCTGCCCATCTCTGGGGCTGCCAGAGCATTTGCCTTTCACATAGCTTATTATTTTGTCAGGGTCCTGCAGTTGTTTGGGGGTGAACCTCCAGATTACTTGAGGAGACAAACTCTCCAAATACTGGCCCATGTTCTCCCACTTTCCATGCCACTCAGCATTATCAACTCCCAGAGTGGGCTTCCAGTAAACCTCCCTTGACGGCCCTGTTCTGACCTCAAGCATGGTGTATACAGTACAGAGGAGACAGAGCAATACTAATAACAACAATACACTGTCCTTAACATCGAAAGGAAATTCAATATTCTAAAAGACTGTTGTAGCAAGTCTGAAGGGTGAGGAAAAGGTGAAAAGGTCAGAATAACCCTTCCCTCCTGTTCCCCACACAGGCTGGGTGCGATTGGTATTGAGGCTGAAGAGGTAGCAACCCAAGCCAGGACAGGCAAACAAGACTGAATATACATTCATAATGAAACTCACTACCTCAGATGTTATGATAACATAAACATAATATATAAATAAGGCAATTTTGATTCCTCCTCCTGGTCTTAAAAAGTGCATCAAAATAGGCAAATAGTTCCCCATATGTGGGAATATGAACAGGCTCAGATATATCATCCACGTGCACACATCAAGCAACATGGTGATCAGGGAGTTTCTATATCCAAATGCACAAAATGGAATTGTAATTCTGACTTCTCTCTCGTGGCCCCACGTTGGAGGCCAAAAGATGTGTTGGTTTAAAGGTGAACCAGCAGGGAAAATTAAAGTAAACAAACTTCACGCAGAGAGAAAGGACTTCACAGTACGAACCTATGAGATTCACAGTGAAGACATTTTATTTCACGAAGCACACGGTTTATATAGGGTTAGAGGTACATCTTATTGGCTAAAAAGGTCTCACCCCAACACCCTAGAACTTCTAATTGGTTAAAAGCCTATCTCTAACAAGTCCAGTGTTTATATTATCTCATCCCGATGTTTTGAGGACCATGTCCAGAGATGTGGAAGGCCGTTGAGACATTCTCATGAAAACATTTGCAAGGAGTGACCGTGGCCTAACGGACAAACAGCAGGTGTGTGTCCTTGCAAGCTGACATAGCTACACGATTCTCACGGAGCTGGAGCAGTTTGGATTGCTCAGAAACTCACTTTTTGCAAGCAATCTCACAACAGAAAATGAACTCACCACGAGAGAGATTATAAGTCAGAGGCTAAAATTTAATAATAATATTACAATAAATAGACTGACACAAAGAGAAATTGCTTTCAACTCATAAAACCTAGCAGTATAACCCAGTGTCCTGGGGCACAAACCAAAAGGGGTTTGTTTGCCCTTGTGCTGAGACCCCTGTGGCTCCCCCAAGTCCAAAGCAAAAAGAAGTGAGAAACCTGTTCGTGCAGACGATGGCTGCAGTCTGGTCAAGAGTAGCGGTCGTAGTCTGGTTGAGAGCGGTGATCTCCTCCTGTCGAGGTCCTGCTGTTCCTCTGGATCCAAAGAGAAGCTCCCGAGGTCTTATACCCACCACATATGTACCCTCAGGGAGCACCCAGTCCCTCCCCCTGGCCGGGGACTCACACAATGGGTGATTAGCTCAGGAGCAACGGGGTATTGTTGAACTGCTGATGGCGCATTAGCAGCCACACCCTCTCAGGCTGGGTGTGATAGTGATAATGACTCCCTGGGCAACTGCTGCTAATGGCCCATTGTCCTTGGGGAATGAAAAGAGGGAGTGGAATACACAGCTCTGATCACCTGCACACAGTGTTAGCTGGTCCCTCCTGCTAAACTAGGACAGTTTTTCAGCCCAGAATTCAAGACGGACAAAGATTCCTGCCAATGAAAAGGTGCCAGGACAGAAAGCGATTACTCCTTTTCTAGGGGTAATGGGGCCCCGCCATTGGCACCTGAGAGCCCAGGCCTTCCACCTTTTCCCTGGGCACAAAGCTCAACGGTGTATGCCACGTGAGGGTCCGGGTAAGTGCCCTTTTTCAGCCCAGAATTCCAGACGGACGAAGATTCCTGCCAGGTAAAACGTGCCAGCACAGAAAGCGATTGCTCCTTTTCTAGGGGTAATGGGTCCCCACCATTGGCACCTGAGAGCCCAGGCCTGCCACCTTTCCCCTGGGCACAAAGCTCGATGGTGTGTGCCACGTTCGGGTCCGGGCAAGTGCCCTTTTTCAGCCCAGAATTCCAAAAGAACTGTAACAAATATTGAAGAAATTGAGCTGTAGTAGTAGTAATGCTAATGTTTGTGCTGTACTCATAGGCCTAAGGGTAGGGAACTTGAAACAAGTAGTGGAATCTTAGAAACTGCGGAAAATATGCTGAACAATAATCAAAGGAACTAGTGAAGTATGCAGAACAAGTAGAAAGAACAAACTGTTGCTTAGTGATAAGATTAGAACAAGTAGGTACACTGAGGTTTCTGTGGGGGGGTAAGTAGTGGGAGCAAGTTAATCAGTATCCTGTGTTAAGACAACCATATGAGATTTATGATTGTTAGTATTTTCTAAGGTGTATGCAACTGTTTTGTAACTAAAGAACGCAGTGTGTGTGTGCATAGCCTTTGTTTAAAAATTGTATAAATACTGGACTGAAAATGGGGGGCTTTGGAGCCCTGATTTGGGATGTAGATCCCCAGGTTCCCGGGCCCTGAATAAAGCACCGCATAAACTGACACTCTGTTGGTTTGTGTCTCTGTGTTTCGGGCAACAGTTTCTTGGCTGCCCAACGTGGGGCCTCTGAGGGCTGTTGGGGCAGATCGCGTCTCGATCAACTCCACGCCGGCACCGAGCTGTTTTCTCGGGGGAGCCATCGGTTCGTGCCTGACCCCACGCCTGTCGGACGACCACTCAGAGGTGAGCCTGAAGGTGCTTTATTCCTGATTAAGCTTGAGGGTTTGGTTGGTCCTGGAAGCCTAGGCGCCGGCCGTAAGACACAACAGCTGAGATTGTGCAGGTCCGGCACTTGCTACAATATTATTTTGTTGGCAAGTTTGGATATTTGGTTGGTATTTGGTTGGTTGGTTGGTTGTAGCATAGTATTTCATCTGTTATAGTCTCTAACGATTTTAACTCTGGGGCTGTTTATGCTATCATTTGCATTGATTTCTGTTGTTGTTTTTGCTGTCTGTTTATTCTTTTGACTGTTTATTGCTTATGCTATCATTGAAAGCCTATCGCACCATGTCAGGCAAAAATAGTGATATCCCTGACGATTCCCCTCTCGGATGTTTGTTAAAACATTGGAAAGGTAACTTTGATCAGGATATGAAGAAGCAGAGTTTAATTGATTATTGTAATCATGTCTGGCCGGAATATGAAACGGGGGGAATGCAGTGGCCACGTAACGGTACTCTGACTACTGGAATTATTGCTCCTTTAATGAGTTTCTTGAGGGAAAATGATAAATGGGATGAAATACCTTATTTAGACCTTTTTTATTACCTTAGACAAAAGACAGAATGGCTGAAAGAATGTGGTATGTTGGTTTTGGAAACTGTAAAAAACGAGTGTGCAGGTTGTAAGAAGTGGAAGGTGCAGTTTGCAGAACCTGTGGAGGAAGATATGTCTTTGTTGGTTTCCCCCTTGTTTATTTCCCCTAGCGCACCCCCGGACCCCTCTCCCAGGACCTCCCGAGGGACAAGGGATGAAACCCCTGTCTCTTCCTCCTCAGATGAAGGATAGGAACAAAGTAGTTGTGCCGATAGAACTCCGCTTGCAGGACGCACTCGAAGAGGGAGACAGAGGGAGGGAGAGAGAGGGAGGGATGGGGATTTACGACCACCCCGGGTTCAACCCCCAGGATCTCCACCAAGAGGGAGGCAGAGGGGGAGAGAGAGGGCAAGGGATGGGAATTTACAACCACAATTGATGGCACCATTGAGGGAGGCGGTGGGGGCAGTGGGCGAAACGGTTAGGATTAAAGTCCCGTTCTTGCCGAATGATTTAATGATATGGAAACAGTCGGCGGGAGCGTATAGGGAGAATCCTGAAAAGGTAGCTCGGGTTGTGAAAATGGTAATTAAGACTCAAACACCTGATTGGAATGATTTGCAAGTTCTGTTAGACACATTAATGGATTCCACGGAAAAGGAGATGGTTATTAAAACAATGACAGAGCGGGCAAGGGAGATGATAAGAACGGGGGTGACCCAAAGTACTCTTAATGAATTGGTACCGAGGGAAGACCCGGAATGGGATCCCAATTCATCGGATGCATATCATGCCCTTAAGCAATATCAGAACCTGTTGATTGAGGGAATTCGGGATGGAATCCCGAAAACACTGAATTGGTCAAAGTTATATACAGTAAGGCAAGAGAAAGGGGAGTCTCCATCCGCATTTTTGGAGAGGCTTAAAGATACTGCTCGGAAGTATACTAATCTTAATGTAGAAGAGGAGTCTGGTAAATTACAGATGGCTTTGATATTTATAGGACAGTCGCAAGAAGATATTAGGAAAAAGCTACAGAAGTTAGAAGGGGAAGAAATGCGAAATTTAGAGAAACTACTGGAGGTGGCATGGAAAGTATACAATAATAGGGAAAAGGAGGTGACAAAGAAACAACAAGCAGGGATGTTGGCTGTGTTGAAACAAGCAACAGGGGGTAATGGGGGAAATGTTCGAGGTCGGGGTCGCGGCCGGGGAAGAAGTAAAATCGGAAGGGGTCTTGGGAATCCAGGGAACCAGGGTTCTGGTGGGCGAGGGATGTTGGGACCTAATCAATGTGCTTTTTGCAGGGGATTTGGCCACTGGAAAAATGAATGCCCACTTAATCAGGGCATTCAAATGACTGGGGGTTATCCTAACAACGGATTTACCCCAATGATTGGGGGAGGAAACGGGGTAGGTCCGTATGGGGGAAACCAGCCGGCAGTCGCTCAGGCCCTGATGACGAGTAACCCACAGAGTCACAGCTGACTAGATCGGGACCTTAAGGTAGTAATGGAGGTTGAGGGAGAACCTATGGAGTTTAGGGTAGATACGGGAGCGAGTTATTCGGCTGTGAATGAATTACGGGGACCACTAAGCGAATCAAAAGTACTAGTGGTGGGGGTGTCTGGGGAGGTAGAGGAAAGGGAATTCCTGCGACCACCTGATATTAAGTTTGGGGGGAAAGAATTTGATCATCAGTTTTTATATATGCCTAATAGTCCTGAATCTTTACTCGGAAGAGATTTGCTTTCGGTGTTGCAAGCAAAAATTATTTTTGAAAAAGACAGAGTAAAATTAGAAATACCGGAGGAAAATATAGCCAAACTATTTGTGATTAAAGAAATAGAGAAGGAAACTGTCCCTCAGGAGACTGAGCAGGCTGTAATACCCTTGGTATGGGAAACAGGAGCTCCTGGTAAATTGAAAGCAGCAGAACCGGTGATAGTGAAACTAAAAGAAGGAGCTCAGCCGGTACGTGTAAAACAGTACCCGATAAAACTGGAGCCTAGGAAGGGGGTAGCCCCCATGATCACCCAGTTTTTAGATTTAGGAATTTTGCGGGAATGTGAATCTGAATACAATACTCCCATTTTTCCTGTTAAAAAGCCAAATGGTAATTACAGATTAGTACAGGATTGAAGGGCAGTCAATTTAATCACCAAAGGTATAAATCCTGTCGTGGCTAATCCATACACGTTGCTAACATCTGTTTCTGAGAAATTTCAGTGGTTTACAGTAATTGATTTAAAGGATGCCTTCTTCTGCATCCCTCTGGCACTTGAAAGTCAACATATCTTTGCATTTGAATGGGAAAATCCGGACACCGGACGGAAATGCCAGCTAACCTGGACCAGACTGCCCCAAGGATTTAAGTCATCACCGACCATTTTCGGTAACCAGTTAGCCAAAGAATTGGAGGAATGGAGGACCACCCAGGTAAAAGATTCTCCTTTCTCTTATGTGATACTACAGTACGTGGAAGAGGCCTGTTGGATATTTTTCCAAACAATTGGACACTGTAAGCTGTGGCTGGCCAGGATGCTTGTGGGCGGTGGCAGCTACCGTGATCCTAATCCGAGAAGCACGTAAGTTGATCCTGGGTAAGCACATGATCGTCTATGTGCCCCATATGGTGATTACGGTTTTGGAACAAAAGGGGGGTCATTGGCTGTCGTCCAGTCGAATGCTGCAGTATCAGGCTCTGTTAAGGGAACAGGATGATATTGAGCTAAAATTGACTAACCACCTTAACCCAGCAGAATTTCTGCTGTCAACCCAGGAGGAGGGAAAGCTGGAGCATGACTGTGTGGAAGTGATTGAACACACATATGCCAGTCGAGAAGACTTGAAGGATGAACCATTGCCTGACCCGGACTGGGAATTATTTACAGACGGCTCCAGTTTTGTGGAGAATGGTACCAGGTATGCCGGATATGCGGTAGTTCGGATACAACAAGTGGTAGAGGCAAAAGCACTAGCCCCAGGAACATCGGCCCAAAAGGCAGAAATATGGGCGCTGGTAAGAGCATTAATATTAAGCCAGGGAAAAAGAGTGAATATATATACTGACTCTAAATATGCCTTTGGAGTGGTGCATGTGCACGGGGCTTTGTGGAAGGAGAGGGGACTTCTTAATTCACAGGGATCATCTATTAAGTATAAAGAGGAGATACTCCAGCTGTTAGAAGCAATCTACAAACCTGTGGCAGTGGCAATAATGCACATTAGAGGACATCAAAACGATTCCAGCAAAGAGTCCATGGGAAATCGATTGGCTGATCAGGTGGCAAGACAAGTAGCTCGGGAAGTTTGGACTCAATTAGCTCTTTTACCATCCCGAGAAAACCCGGCTGCTGCATATATGGAAGCTGTCCCTTACTATTCTCCGGAAGATGATAAATTGGCTCAAGATGCTGCAGGCAAAGAAGAACATCAAGGGGTGGTATGTCACGTCTACTGGACAAGTGGTCTTGCCAGTCAGAATCATGAAGCATGTTTTGGAAATAGAACATAACAAGTGCCATTGGGGAGCGGAAGCATTGGTAAGATTTCTTAAAAAAGAAATATTCTCAAACCAGATGTTGACCCTGGCAAAAAGGGTTAATGCGATGTGTCCGGTATGTATTAAAAACAATCCAGTAGTAAGGAGGCAAATTCAAATGGGTATTATTCGGGTGGGACCCCAACCTGGAGATTATTGGCAGGTGGATTTCTCAGAACTCCCAAAGGCACAGAATTTTAAATATTTATTAGTTTATGTCTGTACCTTTTCAGGATGGCCAGAAGCCTTTCCTTGCAGAACAAATCAATCAAGGGAAGTATTAAAAACCCTGTTGAAAGAAATCATTCCCAGGTTTGGGATACCTTTGGGGTTATCTTCAGACAGAGGCCCACATTTCACGGCATGGGTAGTGCAAGAAATCTCTAAGACCTTGGGGATTTCCTGGGACTTGCACACCCCCTGGCGGCCTCAGTCAAGTGGACAGGTGGAAAGAATGAACCAAACATTAAAGGGTCAAATTAAAAAGATTTGTCAGGAAACAGGAATCCAGTGGCCACAGGCATTGCCTTTAGCATTGTTGAGGATCAGGATTAAGCCAAGGGAAAAGATTGGGTTAAGTCCATATGAAATCTTGTATGGCAAACCTTATCATGCAGCTACATATAAGGGGAACCCTCACCTGGTGGGCGATCAAGTGCTGTTAAATTATGTGTTGTCCTTAAATAAGACTCTTACAGCCATCAGGGGAGCACTGCAGTGGAATCGACCTCTACCCCTGGAAAATCCGGCACACGATATCCTTCCTGGAGACCAGGTGTACATCAGGAATTGGTCAGAGGGACCACTGAAGGAAAAATGGGACGGACCTCACCAAGTGATCATGACAACATATACTGCTGTAAAAGTCCAAGGAATCGACAACTGGATCCACTACACCAGAGTGAAGAAGGTCCCCACACGTTGGACAGTAGAACCTTTAAGCCCGACTCGAATGGTATCCCGAAAGCAATATTAGGCATATTGCTCTGGATGTGGTGGGCCGCTCCAGTTGGGACGGTTGTCACAGTTGAAACCCCAAGATCATATGTGACGGTTGTGGAAGGAAGTGATGTAAAATTAACGTGTTTTTTTTCTAGTGACCAGAGAGTTAGATCCGAGGAAATCAAGACTAGATGGAAGTGGGTGGATGCTAATCAGATGCTGGAATCAAGGAGGTTTGGGATGTGGAACACCAGACAGGCGTCACTACCATGCAGCTAACCAAGGTAACTAAAGATCAAATGGGACAATATGAATGTATGGTGATAATGCGAGGAAGTGTAGGCCAGGGAACCATAAAATTGAGGGTAATAGATTTTTCAGATGACGAACAAATTATTGACACCCCCAAAGTCAATATCAAATGGGAGAAAAATCATGATCAACATGAAAATCTAGTTGTAGGCTTAATTAGAGATTTTGGATTGATGCAAAATATATCACAAATAACTGCCTGCCTACCTATGCCTCAGACTGCTGGAGATCCAATCCCTTGGGGAGTAATTCCTGTGGGTGACATGCCACAATCAGGTAAGGATTTCTCGTGGACATGCCAAGAGGTAGTTAAAAAGGTACCCCAACCCGAATCAGAATGGCTTGACATATGTTTAACTAAGCGGGTAATGCCAGAAGCTGAGTGTAAGAAGAAGATTACATACTATGCATGGGAGGAGGACACGGGTAGATGTTATATTGAACCTCCTTCTGATGAACCTTGTGATCAGGCTCGTATTGGAGCTTCCCAGCCAGATTTTGATTGGGAAAATCATCAGTACACTATAGAGTGTCAGAACGTCACTCATAACGTTGCTACCTGGAAGGAGTGGAAGACAGCTTGGGGCAGCAGTGTCTTGGAGCATTATAGTTATATCGGAAAAGTACGATGGTGCATCCAATGGACAGGAACAGTAGATCAGTCACATGTGAAAGTCTTTACAACTGAAACCTCCTCCAGATATTTTCGTACACAGATGGAGGAATGGAATTGCACTCGAGTGTTTACTTGTGACAACCCAGAGGACCAAATAGGATTGATCCCTGTGAGGATGGTGTTAAAATGGGGATGTGAGTGTAGAAAACACAAACATTACATTACTATAGAACATGAAGGGAAAGCTGTTAATTGTAGGTACATCACAGTACATAGCCCAGGAAATTTAGTGTGGGTATTGGGACATGGACAATGGACTACACATTTGCCTATAGACGGATTGATTACACAAATAACTTTAGGGATTCCCACATTATGTCCCTTTTGGAAAGAATCAAAATTAACCGAGGGAGAAAAATTACGACACAAACGAAATGTGGATCAAGATTTGCAGGATATAGGTTTA
>JAJPCS010016122.1:0-10537 GCA_021164005.1 Willisornis vidua nigrigula
GGAGGGACACCCAGCATTGTCCTTTTTGTTGTTCTTGGCTTTAAAACATTCACCGATCAGATTGGCCATTGATGCTCATCACAGCAGTGTTACAGTTGCACATTTTTATTTCTTTAACTTTCAGCTTCCCTCTCAGGAGCCAACACCTTCTCTTGGCATGGACTTCAGTTCTGAGGGGCAGCAAACAAGGGGATCTTCAAGATGAGAAAACATCCTGAAGTATCATCTGGTTGGAGTCTGCATTCCAGAGTGCTCCTCCAGCAATCCTGCTGTCCAGAGGGCCCAAGGCTTCATAAGTTACAGAGTTAACAGAACAGTTTTGTACAGTGATTGTGGCCAATCTTCTTTGGCCTGCTCTCTTTATTTTATAAATACTATATATTTTTTATTCAAAAAAGGTAAAAATGTTGATGCAAGTGCATTTCCAAAGGCCTTTTGATTCTGCAAACATCAGGGACTGGAGTTCTTGAAATTCTATCAAGCCATAATATTCTTGGGGATGGTTATTTATTTAGAGACTGATCCTCCAACCTTCTCTGACAAGTGGCATTTTCTACTGTGTTTGAAGCTCTGAGTCAGACAGACCCAGTTAAATCTGGCACTAAATTGGTGGTTGGATGTAAGTGTGTTGAAAGAAAAAGTGCTGAACATGCACATTGACATGTGCAGCTGTGAATGAAAATAAAATATTCACATTGCCAGTGTCAAGATTCAAGAATATTGTGGCCATAGATTTTTTTTTGCACTTTTTTAGGGGGTGTTATTGTCTTAGAGTTTGGGTTATAGTGCTCTTTGCCCAGTCCTACTTGCAGGCACCTAAAATGCAAACAGGCACTGCAGACAGTCCAGTTTGCATTAATTCCTAGGGCTGAGTGTCTCCTTGCTGGATCTGTGTTTGATGGAAATGTGTGTGTTTATGGGGTGAGAAAGGTGTGAATTCCAAACACGGGTTGGAAATGTGCACTGGAAGTGTAGCTCCAACCGTGCTGCTTGGAGTTTACACTCCACAGAGGTGGGGCAGGTTCCAAACTGCTGAAGAGACAGTTGATGAATAGAATTTTTCAGCCTTCTTCCCGAGCCAATGCACTGACTGGTGGTTTCAGGAGGTTCAGCACTCAGAGGTGATCAGATTTTTTACATTTTGCTCCATTTGCAGCCCAAGGGATGTGTCCCTGGTTTTGTGGTGGGGAATGGGACTGAGACTTTGGCCAGGTCATAAGCATTTTTCTAGACCTGAGTCTTTTCTATCTGCATGATTCAGCCCTGGCAGCTCCATCACTCTTGTCTGAGTTAGGTGCATGCTCAAAGTGTCAGTGTAAGAACATTTAGCACCATTTTCTGTCCCAGTTTTGTGTTTGCTTCTCAGCCCATTTGTGTTGACAGTGACCACAGAGGCAGCTGTGCATGTCAGGAGGAATGACCTGACAGGAGAGTTTGGTGACAAAGGCTTTCTCTGTGCACTAAATCCTTTCCACTCTGTTTGCTCTGCTGTTGCCTCCAGAGGGGACGTGTCTGTGAGGTGGGAGAGCCTTGCAGAGCCTTCCTGCCCTCAGGAGCAGGTGTTTCAGTCCATGCCCTGGGGAAGGTGCCAGCAGCCCCTGCAGTTCTGTGCAGAGCAGGCAGTGATTCCTCTGGAATGTCTTAGTGCTGAATTGGGTGGTGAGGGGCCTGGGTGGGCTCGGGGTGGGTTTGTCTGTCTCCTCAGAGGGTCCTGAACACTCAGAATGTCCCTGTTTCAGCCCCCTGAGCCCTGTCTGTGGGTGGTCCTGTCGCCAAACAGCTGAACTGCTTTGCCTGTCAATCTAAACCTGCATTTCTACTGTAAATCTCCTGCTGGACCTTAACCTGTGTGTGAGGAAAGATGCAGCAGAATAATCCCCTCATTTCTGGTAAAGTGTTCTCTGGAGGGAGAGTTTGAGAGGACAATGGCAGCAAAACACAACAGGGAAAGTGCAGGAATTCAGCACCAACAATTCCTTGTATATAAACCCAGAAAATTCTGCTGACTTTCTATTCCATTTTGTCAGCTGAAATGGATTTTTTCAGAGCTGTGTGGATTTGCAGGAGTTTTCTGAGCAGGTTGCTGTGTCCTTCCTGGATTTGGTTCTGGTCATTCTCGGAGCCATTTCTCTGCCAGGCAGCAGCAGAGCTGCCCCCCTGCCTGCTCCTGCTGCAGAACTGCTCAGCAGGTGCTGTGCAACATCAGGGTGTGTCCTCTAATTATTAAACCAGGTGTCTTTAAAAGGCAACTACCCAGCTCAGAGTTAGAAACATTTTAAACATTTCCAAGTAACTTTTATTCAGTCACTTTTCCTGTAAAGAGTTATGGTCAGTTCTTCCCTTTCCTTGAAAGCAGCTCAGCCCCCTGTGCTTGTAACAATCTCTTGTCCAGCTGGAGAAAATACAGTTTGATGACTCCAGAACCACTCCCCATCACCATCCAGGTGTTGGGAAGCTTCAGGGAATGGGAAAGAAACACAAAAGTTGTGTGAAAATGAGGCAGAACAAAATGGGGAAGCCTCCCATGTTTGAGTGACTGAACAAGCTCCATTTTGCTCCCTTCTTAGTTCAGGTGATTTCCTTATATTCCCTGGCATTTGTCCTGTTTGTGCTGGATAAATGCACTGGAAACTGGAATTCCCTCAGGCTGCTTTGGTCACTGCTGCAGGTTATGAGGGAGAAGGTACTCAGAGGGAAGTGCATGGGAGGATTTTTAACCTGCAAATGTCTCTTTAAGGGATACACCCACTGCAACGCCTCCTTTGTTTTCCATTCCCTCATCCTCAGTTTTCCACCCCCTAATCCTCATCCAGGACCTCTCCATCATCATCACTGACTGTAAGGGCTGTGTCATCGAACCTCTCCCTTACCTGAATAGCTGCTCCCTCCCTCCCAGCACTCCAGGCATGGCACTCACCCCACCCAGTGCCACCAGCAGTGATGGCACTGCAGCCTCTCCAGTGCACCCTGTGTGTCCCTCCTGCTGCTGTGGGGGTGTACAGCCCTCCCAGGTCTGTGCCCAGGAGCTCTGTGCCCCCTGGCACTGGCACCCTGTGGTGTTTGCTGTCTGTTTCTGGTCAGCTGCTGTAAATCCAGTTGCACCAAAGGGTTTGCTGACCCACTGAGGTTTGAGTCTCAGCTCTGCTGCTGCTGTGAGTTATGTCCCTGCTGTGCTCAGTGTGGTGCTGAGCTCAGCCTGGAGCAGTGAGGAAGCAGGAAGGCAACTCTCCACCCCATGCAGGGGGGCTGTGCTCTCTGCTCAGTGCCAGAATGAAGCAGAAAATAAGTGGTTTGCAGCTCAGGGGCAGAACCAGCTTTTGTTCTTAGGGAGTCTCCTCCTGCTGCAAGAGCTGGAGGTGTGGAACCACCTGTAGGTCAAGAGGAAGGTTTGTTGCCTGGGCTGAGTGCAGCCAAGTGGGGGCTCTGCCTGGTGGTGGGGCAGAGCTGGGTGGGGGCTCTGGCTGAGCCCTGGTGTCCTGAGCTCCTCTCAGGGCTGCTCCCACGAGGAGCAGCTGGAACAGCCCCCCCAGCTGTGTGGCTCTGCCAGCAGTGCCCAGGCAGCAAGAATTGTGGCTGGGGTGACAACCAGTGTGGCCGTGGCACAGACACACAGCCTTGGCTTTGTGAGCTGCAGTGTGGGCTCAGCCACAGCAGTGTGGGCTCAGCCCAGTGCAGCTTCTGCCTCCTGGCCTGGGCTCCTTTGCTTTGGATTCCAGCATTTTATAAATGCATTCCACATCCTTCATGAGACTGAGCTGCCTCAGCTATGAGTGACTTGTCCAAGTGATGTCATCATGGGAAAGAAGGAGGGAATGGTCATGCTGGACTTTACTGCCACTGGCTCATCCCTCTGCTCCTGGATTTGTGCTCCAAAACTGACCACCACCTCAGCCCTCCCCCTTCTCTCCCATTTCAAATCAGATATAATGTGCTTTTAAAAACTAGAGAGAACATCATGTTGATGTTTCCCTGGGTAGAACTTTGGTGAGTCGTGTCCTCAGCCAGTGAGTCCTGCAAGGGCCCAGGACTCGTCCCAGCCTCCCTGCACTGTCCCTGGCTCAGCTGGAACAGCAGATCCTCAGAGCAGGATAACATTTGCCTCTAAACAGGGAGCAGTTCTGTATGTTCTGAGCAGGCTGCCCCCAGTGAGTGTGGTGCAGTCACTGGCAAGAACCAGGGAGCTTCCCAATCCCCCTATGCAATGTTTGCTTCCTGGGAGAAATGGGAGTGGGACTCAGCAGAACCCACCCAGCTGGAGCTCTGGAGCTCTGGATGCTGGTGTGGATGAAAGCACAACTTGATGCATAAAGTCTGTAATATAATAGGAACGTAAAATGTCAAGGGGAAAACAAGAATATACTGGTTTTCCCTGAATTTAGCTCTGAAGAACAACATGCTGAGCTGTTCAGGGCCCCACTGCCTCCCCTGCAGGGCAGGTACTCTGTGCACTTACTCTGAAGTTACTCCATGCAGAGCCACCTCACTCACAGAACGGTTTAATGAGCAGGTGAAGGAGGCACTGCTGACCTTGTTTATTAAGCCACAGGTAATTAACCTGAAGGGTCACAGTTTCGTTTCAGTGACTCCTGTGGTGCAGGTTTCTGAAGGTATCCGTACTACTTGAAAATACCTCAATTTTATTGATATTTTCCCAACTCTACCAGCTTCTGCTCGGTTACAGAACACTTGCAAAACTCAGCTCGTTCTGAAGGGATCAATTAAAGCATTTGCACGGTCGAGTGGCTGTTTTCATTGCCAGCAATGGGCCGTCAGAGTGCTTGAGGGCAGCACTGCCAAGGGCTCTTCCTGCTCAGCGCTGCATTTCCTGCCCTGCTCATGCACAGCTCATCCCACTGCTGCACACTTTGGTCTTGTCCTTCTTCCATCTCCCCTTGGCAGTATTCCCTCTTCCTCCTGAACATACAGGTACAATATTCTCAGCTTTGAGCTGCTCGTGCTAGTTTTTTGGGTGCTGTGAAGGTGAGTAGGTGTCATTTTATGCAGTTGTGCATGTATTTTATTTGTATGAATCTCATTGTTTGTCGGGTATTGGTGTGATTCTCCTCATCAGGTCCAGCTTAGAGCACCATGATCCCACCTCCTGCATTTGCTATTTCCTGAAAACCTCATTTCTTCATTCTCTCCCTTCACTTTGGGATGCAAACCTTGTGAAATAAAATCTGAGTTTGCACTGCAGATGCAAGTCTGTAAGTTGGTCATGCCTGCATGCTCCTTAAAATAGTCATTTTTTCTGTGTAAGGTTTTAAGATTTCCAGCAGCATTTGTAAAGCTTTAGTGGGTAACAGGCACTCTTAGAAAATACTATGTTAAGGAGGGGGGAAAAAAAGCAACCAAAAAAACCACACAGAAAGGACAAAGGGATCATCTCTGCACCCTATTCCAGCTGTGTTTGGAAAGAAAAGCCTTTTTGCTTCCAACAGCTCGTGGAACACACAGGCATTTCACCTGAAGGCCTCCTGCAGTTTCAGCACTTCCAAGTACTTGATTTCTTGAGTCCAGCCTTGGACTAAATCCTGTGGACTCACCAAAATTGTCCTCCCCATCTCCCTCCTGACCCAGGGCAGTGTGTGCTGCCCCTTCTCACATCAGCACTTCCCTCTGTAAGAGAGACAAAAATCCAGTGGATTCCTGGAAGGATCAGTTTATTCCTTTTTTTCCCCACCTGTCTTTTTCTGGAGGATCCAGGAACCTCGAGGATGTGTCCTAGAGAGAAATCCCTTGGCAGCTGGAATGCCAAAGATGGAATGAAGGGCCAGGCAGGCACAGAGGAGGAAGGGTGGGGTTTGTGTCTAAGAATTTGTGTGAGGAGGTGCAGCCTGTTCTGAACTAACCCCAAGTGTGGTTGTGCTTCCTCAGAATAATTACACTCAGGAGTAGCTTCCTGCTGTACTCACTGCCTGTCTAAGCAGGAGCTGCTCCAGAGTGAATCCAAACCCTTTGCTGGAGCAGGGAACTTTGAACAGCTTCCCTTTTGCTTAGGAACACAGGAAATAGGAAAGGTCTTGTTATTTTGTAAATTATAATCTGCTCAGATTGCTGATCTTCCTCTGAAAATGATGTTTATTGTGCAAACGGGCCCCTCAAAGATGAAATGCATTTGAATCTCAGGCCCTGGCAGTCCTGTCTGTGTGTGCTGCTCAGTGCTGGCAGCAGTTCCTGCCTTGGGTTGGGTTTCCCACTCCTCAGCCCTTCACTTAACAGCAAAAACCCTTTTCCAATGAATGTCACAGAGGGGCTGCTGCCCACCTTTGGGTGCTGAGGTGGGTTCAGCAGTTTCAGGCTGCTGCTGACAATGAGACTTTTGATATCAAATGGGTTTTTACAAGAGCTTGGGATACTTGTTTTTACTGTTGGACAAATGTTCTGACTATGCTGATGCTCTGTGGAGTTTCTCTGCCATTTTCCAAGTGTTTCTACAGTTTCTACAGCTGAATATTCTGTATGTTCTGCTTTGTTGTTTTTTATTATGGTTTATACTGTACTGCAGGCAAGGACTGCATTAAAACCATTTTTGGCTAATTTATTATACTTGTGAATGGTTATTTCCCATGCTCAGGCTACACATTCCCTCTCAGAAAGCCTTACACAACTCCAGTTCATTGGAATTACCACTTGAAGCAGGGAAGATTCTTTATGTGTGACAAAAATGCCTGGTGGGGGCAGCCCAGGCCTTGGCACTGCCCTCCCCTGCCCAGAGGTGAGAGGGACACTCGAGATAACCTTCCCTAAGCCTGCAATTGTTGGAGTATGGATATATTTTAAAATAATAATAGACTGTATTTTATTTATAGATACATTTCCCAAGGGACAGTGAGCCCCCTGAAGTGCTGGACACTGTGCTTGGTGCCAGGGGAGTTAAAGCCAAAGAAAGAAGGAATTTGGCCCTGATTGATGGTTGATGTGACCCTTACAGTGAGTGCATTGAGGGGTTGGAAGGGCCCTGTTTGTCTTCTGGCTCTAAGCTCTGTTGCCCTGTGAGCAGAACTGCAAAGGGAGTTCCAGCTTTTTGCTGCAGTTTTCCTCTCACTTAAAAGGCTTGAGACCAATCCAGTCACAAGTTTTGACTCAAAACTCCCAAGTGCTGTTTGTGTAGGATGTCCTCAGGCACTGCTGCTCCCACCCCCATTCCCACCCAGTTTTCCAGGGCACATCTGCTGCAATAGGAAACTTTATTCAGGACCACTGAGCACAACAATTGGGGAAGTTTTACTATTTGAAAATAGCACAGACTGAGCCAAATTCCAGGAGTTGTGCCTTTGGTTCTCAGCCATCAGACAAAGACCAGAAATTCCCTGTGGCTGCTCAGAAGGGCACTGAGCTCACCCCCAGTTTTGGAAGCACTGGGAGAGGCTGTACCAGCTGCCCTGGAGTGATGGAAGGTGACCCTAGAAATGAAGGAGGCTCCACTGGGGTTGAGTGGGTTTATTTGCTCTTACAGGCAGCCCTGGACAGGCAAGAGAAGAATAAATAAGTTAAAGCAGAGTGTGGCAGTTTATACAACCCCTCCATGGAGATGCTTGGCCATGTAACCAGAGTGCTTTGTACCTGATCCCAGTTCAGGCCAAACTAACCAAGTCAAGTATTTCCCCCTTTGGCCATAAAGGTTCCCAGACATGCCCCTGATCAGCTCAACAGTAATAAAACGTAGAAAAAAAACCTCTTGTAATGCCATAGAGTCATATCTGGTTGTGCTGAGATTGTCAGTCTGTCCCAAAATACTTCTGTCCAAAGTGTGTTGGTGCAACAGGATGCACTTCTGTAGTTAAAATGGTGATTTCTGGGAATTCCTGGATGATGGATTTGGCACCTTTGAAGAGACAGCAAAGGCAATGATGACTACAGGAGTTCAGCACGTGCCAAACCACAATCAGCAGAATTCAGAAGGTTCTAAGTCAGGCTCTGTGCTCCTGTCTCCACTCCCTGTTCCTGCTTTAGCCAACTGTCCATGAGGAAAACGTCCTGACTTTAGTCAATTGTTTTTCTGGTTTTCCTTTGGGTTTTCCTTTCCTTTCCAGTACACATTCACCCCACCTGATCACCCAAATGGCTACAGGAATAACTCCTGTAGTGATTTCTGCGCTGGCCAATCTCTAACACACACAAGAGCCATTTTTGTCCTTCACAGAGGCAGATGCTCCTGGTTTAGAGCCCCTTTTACCAGGTAAGATCTCTAACATGCAGACAGGACTGTTCTATAGCTCCATTTACTCCCACTCCTGACAGCACTGGTGTTCCTTTGGTGCTGGACCAACTCATGGCATTCCATGGGCTGCCATCCAGAACAGCCTGGACTGCTCTGGGAGCCACAGAAGCACCTCATCACCCTGGCAGTGCCACAAACCCCTGCTTTTAGGAATCCTGTCCCATTTGCTATTTGCCATCTGGTGTGACACACCTTTTCCTTTCTGCTGCCCCCTCACTGCCCACACCACTGCTCTGGTTCACAGTTCAACCAAATGGCCCCAGAGCCCCTTTGTTCCAAGCAGAGTGACAGTGCTGTGGCAGCAAAGGATCATAGAATGAGCTGGGTTGGAAGAGACCTCTGAGATCATCAAGTCCAACCCTTGATCCAACCCCACTGTGATCACCAGATCATGGCACTCAGTGCCACGTCCAGTCTCATCTTAAAAACCTCCAGGGATGGAGAATCCACCCCCTCTCTGGGCAGCCCATTCCAATGCCTGACCACTCTCTCTGGAAAGAATTTCTTCCTGATATCCAACCTAAACCTCCCCTGGCAGAGCTCAAGCTGTGCCCTCTTGTTCTCCTGCTGGTTACCTGAGAGAAGAGACCAACCCCCCTCCCCCTGCCCAGGTACAATCTTCTGTCAGGGAGTTGTGGAGAGTGCTGAGGTCCCCCCTGAGCCTCCTCTTCTCCAGCCTGAACACCCCCAGCTCCCTCAGCCTCTCCCCACAGGGCTTGTGCTCCAGTCCCTTCTCCAGCCTCGTTGCTCTTCTCTGGCCCCGCTCCAGCCCCTCAATCTCTTTCCTCAACTGAGGGGCCCAGAACTGAACACAACACTCGAGGTGTGGCCTCACCAGTGCAGCTCAGCCCTGCCCTGCTGTGTCACATGTGGGACTGGTGCCACATCCCCCCTGTGCCCCTGCTGTCCCCCCCCCCGTGCCCCTGCTGTGCCCCTCCCCATGCCCCTGCTGTGCCTCCCCCCATGCCCCTCCCCGTGCCCCTGCTGTGCCCCTGGCAGCCCCAGCTCACCATGAGGGGTGGAGAAGAGGCTGAGCAGGATGATGACGCTGGGCTGGACGCCGTGTTCCACCAGCACCTTGACAGCCTCAATGACGGTGTTACCGGTACCTGCAGGGACAGAGGAGCAGGAGGTTTCTTCCTCTGGGTGATGAACATGTCTGGGAATAGCTGTGGTAACACTGGTGTGTGACTGAATGGTGGTTCTGTCCTTTCTCACTGGAGAAACAACACCTCTACATGTGTGAACTGTAGAAAGATTGGATTCCTAATGGAGGAACTCAGACTGGAAAAGTTACCTCATCCCAACCAACTCTTTACTGTGCTTACCAGAGTAGGGTTCTTTTGTTACTATTAACTGTATTTAATTTTAAAGTAATTTACTTCTCAGATTATAATATTAATAGAAAAATGGATTTTCATAGCATAAGAAAAATACTGTTTGAGTCTTTTCTCATGGCAAAATGTGGGGATGACAGTGTGTGTGTGGCTCCCCTGATGTCTGAAGTAATTGATGAGGGAATTAATCTTGGGGAGTTCAGAGGGTATCCTTGAAGGAAAGCAGTTTGTAGTGCACCCTTAGGGAGGAGAGAGCCACCTGCAGAATGTGACACAGCTTGTAGCCAGTAGGATGTTTCCATGTATGGCTGGTGAACTGACTGGCCAATAGTGTGATGGCATGTTGGATACAAGAGTAGATAAAAGGTGAAGCTGTAACTAAAAATAAACTCTAAGTTGTGAGCCTTGTGATGCTGCTGTGCCCGATCTCTTCTGGCTATCATTTAACTAACCCCTTCACCCCTACAGCAAAATTTTAAAAATTCCATTTATATCAAGTCCTAATCTCCGGCCTTTCTCCCCAGCACAGCCATGCCCAAAGGATTTGCTCTGCATTGCCGCTGGTGCAGCTGATTGATGTGTGTCCTGGCACAGCCTGAGAAATTCCCTACTCTGGCGCCCAAACCAACAGAAAACCTCATCAGAGGCCTTGCAATTAGGAAGTTTTGCTCTCAGCGCAGGCCCTCCTGGCCCAGAGCAGCCTGACTGCCCACCCAGGGGACAGACACTCACTCAGGATCGGGTACATGAGCAGAACTTTCCTCCTGTAGATGTCTGGAGGGAACTTGGCGTAGTACACCTTGGCGCGCTGCGTCTCCTCGTCGCTCTGGATCAGGATCTTCCCGATGCGGATGGAGCGGCAGCAGTCCCGGAGGCCCTGCTCCATGGCCTCTCCTGCAGGGAGCAGGGGACAGCGTCAGCCCCGGGGCCACAGCCCCTCTGCAGGGCAGGGGACAGTGCCAGCCCTGAGACACAG
>JAJPCS010016128.1:0-21888 GCA_021164005.1 Willisornis vidua nigrigula
CAGCAGCTCCCAGTGCCAGGCTCCATCCTGTGCCCACACAGCAGCTCCCAGTGCCAGGGTCCATCCTCCACACCAGATGATAAAAAGTAAAATTTTCCAAAGCCAAATAAAAAAAATAAGCAAACCACCAAAACCTGCACATGAGCCCTCAGGGAGCAACCAGAGGCAGCACAAGGCTGGCTGATATTGCAACAATCTGCAGCCAGGATGGAGGGGCAGAGCCAAGGCAAAAGGCTGCACTGGCACTGGGACTGCCAGAGGGCATGCCGGTCTGCTCCTTGGGTATTTGTCCTGGATGCATCCACAGTAAGTTGCCCTTTTGGGAAGTGGGAGGCAACACGTGAGAGGAGCCAGTGGGTCCTACTGGTGTGTCCAGCTCAGGAAACCCTCCTGGGTCTCTGGGTGCCATGAGGGTCCTGTGCTGCCACCTCCCCACACCAGAGCCACTCCCTCGGGGTGCTGGGCAGGGATTGACTGGGCATTTTTAATCACCCAACTGCCCAAAGGGGAGTTTTCCCAACAAATTGGTGTGATTTCTGCTGGGGTTGACCAGAGCTGGGGGCACTGGCTCAGCACAAACCAGAGCTGTGCATGTGTCTCTGTGGTGCCCCTGGCACTGCCCCTGTGCTCACAGGACTCTGCCAGCTGCTGCCTGTTCCTCCCAGAGCTTTCCTTAACCCGCTTCCCCCAGGCAGCTGTGCTGCAGATGTGTGGGGAGTGCCAGCTGTGCATCTCACCCCCCCTCCCACTGCACCCCCAGCTCTGTCTGTGCTGCCCAGTCGCCCACCCTGCTCTCTTTTCCAAATCCTGCTTTTCTAATCGGCTTTCCAACAACTTTGTCATGCTTTTCCCAGTGGCTGAATGAGTATTCCAGGCCTGGAAACCACCTCTGAGCAAGGGGAGGATGCAATGCAGGGACACAGCCCATGCACACCCCACTGTTCCCTGTGCCAGCTGCTCACTGGGAAGCAGCTGCTGTCACTTGTACCAGGACAGGCTCTGCCCTCCCTGTGCTGCCCCAGGAGCCCCTCCTTGGCTCCCCCTGCCCACCTCTGTGTCCTGGCAGAGATCCCAGGGCACAGCAGCACACCCAACGCTCTGATCTCAGCAGGAGGTTCCTTTGGAGGAGTGTTTGCTCCAGGAAAGCCCCCCAGCCTGGGCCCAGCTGTGCTGGGAGGAGAGAGAACCCCACCCCGAGCCCCCCCTGCAGCAGCACCCCCAGGCAGGACGTGCTGGCAGCAGGGCAGGTTTATCCCAGCTGGAGCCGTGCTGGTGCTCAGCAAGGAAGGGATGCCAGAGGGCAAAGCCCTCCTCAGCTCTGCACCCCAGTTCAGGAGTATCCCAGTTGGTCTCCAAGGCTTTTACTTCTGAGGAGGGGATTGGATCAGTCATGGAATCACAGAATGGTTTGGGTTGGAAAGGACCTTAAACCCCACCCAGCTCCACCCCTGCCCTGGGCAGGGTCACCTCCCACTATCCCAGGTTGCTCCAAGCACTGTCCAGCCTGGCCTTGGACACTCCCAGGGATGGGGCAGATTTTTTTGCAGCTTTTCTGGCAGTTTTTCTGGCCAACCTGTGCCCAACCTGTCAGCAGGAGTGTGTCCTCCTCAAGTGGGAGGTTTTTCTATGCCTGGTTTGGATGTGTTTGCTGGGTAAGTGAATCCAAACTGATTGAAGCAAAAAGTTTTTAGAAAAACCTGCCTTGAAATGAGGTCCAAATCCCACCATTGTCCCTGCAAAAGCTCCTCCGTGCCAGCAGCTCCCTCAGCCTGTCTGTGCTGTCTCCCTGGGCTGCACTTCTGGGCACATCCACAGGGATTGTGGCTGCCACCAGCTCTGCTCTCCAGCACCACTGGCAGGGAAAGCAAATCCAGGTTGTCACCAGACCCCCCAGTGTCAACAGGGCAAAAAACAACGGGCTGGGGAGACACAGAGTCAAGTTGGGAGGCTGAGAGACCTCGGTGAGCACACCCAGGCAGTGCAGGGGTTAATGCAGCAGCCTCATTCCATCCTTCAACTGGGATGGCTCTCTGGTTTGGTTTTGGGCAGAGCCTGGTGAGCTACCTTGAAAAGACTTGTGTTCCCATCTGCACAACAGTCCTCCACTGCCTCTGCTGAAGCTCAGGTTGTGTTGAAAGGAGGAGGAGACATCCCACTCCAAACACCTTGGAGTGCAGCTCCCGGAGTTCACAGGAACAGCCCCCTGTTAATCCAGCCTGTTTCCACTGTACACCAGCAAAAGGCCACCTGATGGTGCTCAGGGACCACCGTGGGTTTCTCCTCCTCTTGGCTCTCAGGTAACACTCCCTTCCTTGGGAAGACAGCTGGGAAGCCCGAGAAGATTGTGTTAACACACAGGACAGCTCCAGCCCCGCCAGGTCCTTCCTGTTCAGCCCATCCCCTTCACTGGGGCAGTTGCTGCCTTAATGCAAACCCTCTCCCACTTCCCAAAGTCTGGAGAGCCGATTTCCAAAGCTGTGCAGAGCCCCCAGAGCCCCAACAAGGGGCAGTAAGAGCTGGGCTCGAAGAGAGGGGCAATGAGAGCTGGGCTTGGAAAGGGGCAATAAGGGCTGGGCTCAGAGAGAGGGGCAATAAAGGCTGGGCTCAAAGAGAGGGACAATGAGAGCTGGGCATAGAGAGAGGGGCAATAACAGCTGGGCTTGGAAAGGGGCAATAAGAGCTGGGCTTAGAGAGAGGGGCAATAAGAGCTGGGCTTAGAGAGAGGGGGAAGAAAGGCTGGACTTGGAAAGGGGCAATAAGAGCTGGGCTCAGAAAGGGGCAATAAAGGCTGGACTTGGAAAGGGGCAATAAGAGCTGGGCTTAGAGAGAGGGGCAATAAGGACTGGACTTGGAAAGGGGCAATAAGAGCTGGGCTCAGAAAGGGGCAATAAGGGCTGGGCTCAAAGAGAGGAGCAATAAGGGGTGGGTGCTGGCACAGCACAGCTTTCAGCCCCTCCAGCACCTGATGGGACCTTCCCCAGAGTCAGGCTCAGACAAGGGAGTATCACTGATCATTTCCACTGATCATTTACACTGATCATTTCCACACTGGCCTGTCATTAGTGGGATCAGGGGTTTGCAAGGGCACTGCCCTGCCCTGGGAATGCTTGATCCAAATCCCCTTGGAAAGAGTCCGCTGGTGTCAGCCAAGGCTCAGCCCCTCCTCACCCACGGGGGGATGTCCAGCCCATGTCCGAGCTCTCCTCCCTCCGCTCCAGAAACTCCCTGAACATCTGGATGAAAGACGCTGGATCAAGACTGTCACCTAGTGGCGACAGAGCGGGTGAAGGTCGCGATGCCACCGATCCCACGCACTTCCCACGGCAGTGGGACCCGACAGCCACAGCCCGTCTGGGCCACAGCTGAGCAGCCCCCGAGCCAGGTGCACAGCACATGCCGAGGGTTTGGGGTCGGGTTTCCCTTCAGCGGCTCTCCCTCCTCCTCCTCCCAAGTGGAATGCAGCAGAAAGCTGCGGGAGCCACGGCTCTGCCATCCCCCTGCCTGTCCTGGCTGGTGTCCCGGTGCCAGCACTGCCACAAACCAGACAGGCAGCAGAGCACTGAGCAACGGAAGTCAGAACTAATTTATTTAAGAAAAAAACAAAACCAAACCAAAAACAAAACCAACAAAACTCATCAAAAAGAGGGGGAGGCATCGATTACAAGCTCTGGAAGCTCTTGTCAGGACAGCGCCAAAGAATCAGCTTATACAACAGAGAGAGAGGGGTGGCAGGAGGGGCACAGAGTGAGCCCACCCCGGGCCCCCCAGCCCTGCCCCGGCACTCCCTGGCAGGGACATCCACAGCCCTCCCTGCACGGGGACATCCACATCCCGGGAGTGCTCTCTGACAGGGACATCCACAGCCCTCCCTGCACAGGGACATCCCAGCCCTCGGGCCCCTCCTCCCTCCACCACCACCGAAGTGCCCAGGGAGAGGGGGCACAGGGCTGGCTCCCACCCAAACTCCCCCTGCAGTCACGGGATGTGAAGCCCCAGCGCCCACGGCATGATCCAGGTCCCTCATCCCCGAGGAGCTACGTGGTGGCCCTGGGGACAGCAAGGTGAGGGCTGTCACCACCACAGTTCCCAGTCACCTCCCCCAGAGGCACCTCCTGGGGTAAAACACTGCCCAGGAGCTGCTGACACGAGGGCTTGGACCACGATCCAGCGGGTGCCAGGAGAGTGTCCGTGCTCAGCCCACACACCTCGAGGCAGGGAAGGAGAGAGGGGGAGGAAGGGATGCTGCTGGTCCCACGGCCCCAGGAGAGAAGTGCATCTCCCGTGGGGCTGTGGAGGGGCTGCAGCCCTTCCTCCCCCACCCTGGGCAGGAGCCATTGGAAGAGCAAAGCCCAGAAGGTCTCCAGAGGTTTGGGAGCCTTTGGCCAGCCCTGGGAGCCCCACTCAGCTCCTGCTCTCAGCCAAACCCCCTCGGCCACGCCCCAGCTCCTCTCAATATATTATTACTATGATGTGCAAGTAGTTTTGCATCAGAAAACACCCTCGTGTCTCCCCCTGCAGCTCCAGCCCTGCCCGTGCCTCAGAACGTCCCTGCAGCGCCGGGTGTGGGGCAGCAAAGCCAGAGGGCAGCGATTCGACAGCAGAGACTCCACCACCCCCCTCCCTCCCCACCCCCCTGCACACACCCCCCTGCCAGGGCAGTCCAGGGTCACTCCTCGCCCTCCTCCTCGTGGTGGTGGTGGCTGGAGGGGGGAGGCTCCTCCACGTCCTGCTGGTGGTGGGTGTAGTGGTGGGGGCCGTGCCCCTCCGCGGGCATGTTCTCCTCGGCGTTCAGGTACACGTTGAACAGGGCGCCCTCGTGGCTCGGCTCCTTCCCACACGCCTGGCAGCTGCAGTGCAGGATCTTCTCCACCAGCTTGTCCACCCTGGGGATGTCCTCGTTGCCTGGACAGTCCAGTGTCACCTGGGCAGAGGGATAAGGACACAGAGAGGGAGTGTGGCAGAGGGTCTGACCTGTCCCGTGCCCCTCCCTGCAGGTCTGGGGTGTTTTCAGCCAGAAGTGATGGGTTTCTGTCCATAGAAACAAAGCTCCAAGCAGTCTGCAAGGTGAGAGTTCCCTGGGGACACCTCACAAAGTCCAGAGACCCAGGGAAAATCACAGAATCATCAAGGTTAGAAAAGACCTTCAAGACCATTGTTAACACCACCATAATCACCCCTAAACCACAGAATCACCAAATTATTCAGGTTGGAAAAGACCTCCAAGATCATCAAGTCTGACCTTGTCAGTTAGAGCAGAGCACTCAGTGCCACATCCAGTCATTTCCTGAACACCTCCAGACAATGACTCCCTGACCTCCCTGAGGAACTTATTCCAAAGCCTGAACACTCTCTCAGTGAAAGTATTTTTCTAGTAACTAAACTGAACCTCTCCTGATGCAACTTAGGGACATTTCCTCTCATCCTTTCATTGAGATGTGGCAGAACAGACCAACCCCCCCTCACTCCAAGCTCCTTCCAGCCCCAATTCCAGCTGGGCAACACTCCCAGGCACCCCTGGCACAGGAATATCTGTGTGATGGCAAAGGCCACCCACAGGACATGATGCTGAACAGCTCAGGTAGTTCAGACTGAAACCTCTGATCAAATAAGAGCTGAAAGCAAAGCAGAGAGCTGAGCCCACCTCCCTGGGGCCTGAGCAGGTTTATGGCTCTGCCAGGATCAGTGGTGGCACAACTGTGAGGTCTGAACATCAAACAGGGCAAAAACTGGGAACAGGCAAAGGGAGCCAGGCATGTGGGATGAGCACAGGGATGGATAATGCAGGGAATGGCAGGAGGTGGCTCTGCAAACAGAGGGATAAATGCAGCTCTCAGCACAGCAATCACTTTGCTTCCAGCAGCTCCTTCCACTCCAGCACAGTCACCTGGAGGGAACCCACGAGTGGGACAGGCACAGGGCAGGAGAACAGCCTGGCCTGAGGCAGAGCAGAGCTGAGCTGAGCCCATGGGGCAGGGGTGGATACTCACGATCTCCCACATGGACTGGGCTGGCATGCAGGAGTCACAGTGAACCAGCGACTCTGTGGACTGGGGGAAGGTGTTGGGGACGCTGTAGCTGAAACACTGTCCCAGACAGGCCCTGCAAAGACAACGGGAGGGAGGGGGTTCAGAGGATGTGCCTGCCCTTCCCAGCAGGGGCAGGAGGAGAGGTGACATTGCACGGCGCCAGCTGGAGGCAGGAGTGGGCGAGTGACAGTCCCCAGAGCCACCCCAGTGCCATCAGCTGCCTCCAGCCCCGTGCTGAGGGGGGTCTGTACCTGTTCTGGATGGACTTGGACTCGCAGCCACTGTGCCCCACGATCTGGGTGATGTTCTTGGCCTCGCACCAGGCGCTCTTGTCCGGGAACAGGGCGAGCTTGTTGATGGGAGGGGGAGCGGCCAGGAGCGCTGGGAGGAGGGCACCCACCACGAACCATAACATCATGGCCAGCTCTGCCAACATCCTACACCTGCACACACAGAGCAGAGCATCAGTGGGACAGCAAACAGGGACATCAGCCCAGTTTTCCAACCCCAGGAGGTTCTTGGCTGAGGCAAGCACAGGTTCATCCTCCCACCCTGCTGCCCAAAGCACTGCCTGGGAAGTGGGATGTGCTGCTCTGCCTCTTCCCCCTTCTGTGTTACCTCTCCCAGGCTCTGCAACAGCAGCTTTTCCTCATTTCCCACCCAGAGGGGGGCTGGGAGAAGTTTGCAAACCAAAAGATCAGGCCAAGCCAGGCTGGAGAAGTCCTGGACCACAGAAATGTTATTATGTGAGGAAGGAACAAACTTCCCCTCTTCCTTTCCTCGCACCTTAAAACCCTAAGCTGGCCTTGCTCGCAACCGGGGGAAAGGGAAGGAAAATCCTCCCTCCTTCTGGAATTGCGCAGCAGGTGTCGCTGCAAGGCAGCAGCACCCAGGGACACGTGGGAACCTCGGTCCAGGCGCTGGAAACCCGCAGGAAAGACCAACACAACATTTATTTTCATAGAGCCACTCCAGTTCTGCAAAGGGTTATTCCCAGGACGGGAATTTGGGCTGCAGACATGGGAAGGGGGACTCTGAGTAAGAACTAACCTCGCTCACAAAGGTGGTCACTTCCCTCCTGCAGAGAAATCCCACGTGGGGTTTTCCTTGCTCTGCTCTCCAGCCAAGGTGCCTGAATTAACACTCCCAATCACTGGGGAAGGGCAGATGGAAAAGCATCACAGGAGCAGGGAAATTTTTTCCTCTGTGGGGTTTGGATGGAGTCATTTATACTTCCTAAAATATTTGTTAGAACCACGTTATTTGTTATTTCCTTCTATTTATTTATCCAGACAACGATCCAAAGCCCACACTGGAAAGACTCCTGTTGATTCCCATGGCTCCTGGGCCCAGCCCTGTAATGTTTGCTGGGAAGGGGAGGAAAAATGCCTTGTTCCTCAGGCACTGGTGTCAGAGGCAGCTGGGGACTCCCAGCTGGGCGTTCCTGGGTCACTCCACTGTCTCCACAGTCCTCACCACATTCCTCTGGGCTGGGGGACCAGCACAATTATCTACATGACTGAGGCACCTTCCCAGGCACCTCCCACAGCTCCAGCTCAGGGATTTTAAGGTCATTGTGGGGGTTTTGCCCTATTCCCCCTCCACCAAACCCAACCTCTTGG
This sequence comes from Willisornis vidua nigrigula, assembly GCA_021164005.1. NCBI lineage: Eukaryota > Metazoa > Chordata > Aves > Passeriformes > Thamnophilidae > Willisornis > Willisornis vidua. The sequence goes on from JAJPCS010016128.1 coordinate 7,649, forward strand.
ATCTGAATCAAGAGAGAGAGAGGAGATTCTTCCCTGTCCTACATCCCACAGCAGCCAGGGGAGAGAATCCTCATTCACAGGATCTCTGGAGGAGTCAGGTGGGGTCTCTGCTAAATGTGCTGGTGATACACGAACCACAATGGGGTAAATGCAGCAACATCTGTACAGCCCTGGCTTCCTGATCCACCCAGCACTTGTGGGATGGGAATCCCACAGTCCCAGATGGGAATCCCCACACAAAGTGGGGTTGAAGGTGTTGGCTGGAGATAAGCAGAGGGTTTTAACCCCTGAGCTTGCCCTGCCATCAACGAGAGCCACGGGGTTAAACACATTTGTCCAGAAGATGACTCTCAGGGCTTCTGCTTCCTGCATTTTTTCCACTTCAGTGGGGGAATTCTGTGATTTCCTTAAGAAGAAGGAGGCTCAGCTGCACACACAAACACACACACACAAACACAAACATTCAGTTTGTTTGGTTGTCCGAAACTGCATCGCTCATTCCTCAAACGCCCGCAGCTCTGAGGAATCCCAAAGGCAAGTCCCCGAGATCAGAGCTGGGCTGTGACCCAACCAGCAAACACAACCCCCCGGGGAACAGCCGAAATTCCTCTGGAGTCACCGGGCAAGTTCACTTCCACGTGCCCCATTAGGGAGCAATTTCCTCAGTTCCAAAGAAAGGTGGTGGCTGGTTTTTTTTCCAGCTTTCTGTGCATCTTTGCCCAGATGCAGAGAGACAAATATTCCCGTCTGTGCCGGGTCCTGCATCCCTGGGAGCTCTGCTCGCCCCTGGAGGGAGGTGTCCAGCAGGGAGGGGTTTCTGCAGAGCTGCTCAGAGGAGGCACGAAGGATCCTCTCGGGGCATCTGTGCTCCTGCGAGGAAGATGAGGGAGGTTGTGCTCTGCTAAAGCACAAGGACCTGGCCTGGATTCAGGAAAGCACTTAAACATATGCCTGAGCCTCTCCCTTTCCCTGGGATGTGTTTGGAACCAGCCCCCCAGCAGCACCGGCTGGGGCTGAACCTTCCACTGCTGGTTTTCAGGGGGTGGTTTGAGACTGGAGGAACTGGGAACTGCCAGGGCAGGGAACTGGGAACTGCCAGGGCAGGGGAACTGGGAAACCCCAGGGCAGGGGGATTGGGAGCCCCCAGGGCAGGGGAACTGGGTACCCCTACGGAGCTGGAGCAAAATCCCCTGTGTGGACCATTGACTTAAGAGTTGGACTCGATGATCCTTGTGGGTCCTTCCAACTCAGAATAGTCTGTGATTCTCTAATTCCAAACCCCCAATCCTCAGGGCACTTTGGTGCCGAGCACTGCCCACCCTCCGCTGACCTGAAGCCACATCCACCCCACATCGTGTTTTCCTCCTCCCCAGAACGCTCTGGCACCCGCAGGGCCGCGTTTTCGGGGCAAACATCTGCTGCAGCCGAGCTGGGAGGGAGCCGGGGAACGGCTGGGAGCTGGAACGGCTCGGGGCAGTCATGCGAACAGCGCGGCCACCAAAACCATTCATCTGACAGCGCAGACAAAAGCTCCGTGTTCCCTCTCCCCACCCCCGGCTGCGAAGGGAAGGGGAAAAGGAGGACGGGGCACCCGAGCAGGTTTGCAAAGGCCCGGTTAAACCGAGGCATTGAGCGCATTCCTCCGTGCCAAGCTGAATTACACGGAGCGGCCCCGAAGGGACGAGCCCCGCGGGAGCGGCCCCGGCCCGCACACAGCGGCTCTTTCTCCTCCCGCACCGGGGCACATTTTTTCCCCTGTTAGTCAAAGCTCTTCAAGCAGAAAGTTCAGCTCAGTTCCGGCAGAGCCAGCGGCCCGTGAGGGTCTCCCCCCTCTCCCTCCGCAGGGAGCTTCCTCCTCCCCATCCCTTCGGCCGCGTTTGGGAAATGAAATGACTCAGCCTGGCACATCCCAGGCTCCAGACAAACAACTTCTCAGCGCGGGCAGCCTTGCGGGGAGCGGCTCCAGAGCCCTTTTCCAGCCTGTCCCCACGTCCAAGGAGCTGAGGGGCAAAGTGCCCACGGCTGGTGGGTCTCAGGGAAGCACCTCAGCACCCCTGCGAGGCTCAGGGGTTGGTTTGGAAACCTGCTGGTACCATCTCAGATGTTTTGTGTCACCGAGCAAAGCTCCTTCCTCCCACCCCAGGAGTCCCAGCGCTCTCAGGAGTCCCTCCAGCAGGATAACACCGGCGCCTGGAAGCAGCTGGGAAAATCTACAGCGTCGCACCGGCCTGTGGACAATCCCTGGAATTACCTCCGGGGCCACATTCCCACCATCCAGCCCACAGCTGTTCCCAGCCATTTGGAAACCAAATCCTTCTGGAGGAAAATAAAACAGATCTAATCAGTTTTACCCTCTTTTTCCAGTGGGAAGTTTACACCATAACACAAGGCAAGCTTGCAGGTGGACATGGGGAATGTTTCATGAGTGCTTTAATGTGTTTATAGGTGTTTTTCTTATCCAGGATCTTGCAGTTCTGCCAAATCCATAAGCCCACAGACACAGGTAGATTGTGCTGACGGCCACACACGCAGCATCTCAGGTTCTGAGAGACAAGAACCCCCCAAGCTTTACAAACATTGCTCAGCCAAGGCTCCCAGCCTGTGGATGCAGCACAGGAACAGGGGCAGCTCCACACGAGCTCAGGAGAAAGGGACACGAGGCCAGGAAAGGGCCTCACCTCGGGGCTGACTCAGTGATCCAACCTGGTGTGGGACACAGGAGAGCTCAGCAGAGATGGACAAGGTGAAGGTTTCAGCTCCTGGTCTGGATTAAAGCTGAGACCTCCCCTGTCCTCTCCTGCCTCTCTGGCCCCACGGCTGTCCTGCCCTGTGGGAGCAGCTTCCCACCCAGCTGGGCTGTCTCCACACCCAGGAATCACAGCAGTCCTGGGTCCTGCCTCTGTGCTCAGCTGGACATTTGTGCCGTTTTAAAGCTCCTGTACAGCCTGCTGGGGGAAGAGGAGGCCCCGGGAACACTCCGTGCCTCAGTTTCCCTCCTTGCAAGACCAGAGACATGGGAGCACCGAGTGAGGTGGTGGGTGCAGGGAGGGTGGGAAAGCACAGGAAGGTCTTTGGAGTGCCAGAATTCCTTTGGGGGAAGCAGGAGGGAAGGGCTGGCTGCCAGCAGCCCGTGCCCCACACGATGCCAGGAACATTCCTCGATGGGAAGGTGCCCAGGGAAAGGCTCAGGGCAGGTGGGAATCAGGTTGGAACATCATGGGGGGGAGGCACCCAAGGACAAGGTGCTGCAGGGAAGGGAAGGCACTGCCTGGAGAGGAGGGAGCTCTGCAAGGACCTGGGTGGGATCACTCCTGTGTGTGGAGGCTGCCAGGAGAGAGCTGTGGTGGCCACTAAAACACTAAAAGGTGAGTCATTATTTAGGCCCCTAAAGGGAAGCAAAGCCACTGAGTCTGCTTTGGGGGCAACTGGGAAGAAACATCCCAGAAGGATCCAGGGCATGGCTCTCCTCAGACAGGATTAGGTCTGAATACCAGCAGGGATTGCCTCTAAGGAAACTTGACTCAAATAATGTTTGCTTACATGGAACAAAAAATATTATATGGCAGCATTATGAGCAGGAAAAGCTTAAATCTCGCCTGCAAAAAATTGAAAAGTGACTGTGCTGAAAAAATCTGTCAAAACAACAGATGTTACTCAGGGCTGGTACTTTTTTAATACTTCCCCCTTTTTTGAAATTTGCATTTCGCTGAAACTTGACATTTTTGGGGACTCTTGTAGTGACTGCAACAGTCCAGTGAATCTGAGCTATGTCAGGACAAGGTGGGCAGGGGAGAGGGAAGAGGACTCTGCACTGGGAATGTCTGGAGGGAATTCCTCGGCACAACAAGGCACAGGAGAGCTCAGCTGGACACAGAAGTCTCTCCTGAGCTCAGAACTTCAGCCTTGCTTTGCTGAGATGCAAAATCTGGGAAGAAATTACAAAAAATAAACAGAGAACTGGCACAGGAAGACGTTTGATATTTAACAGCCACAAGAATCCATCCCAAGAACTTTTTGATAGTAGAGCAAAAGTTGTTGTGTTGTTTCTCACCGTGGACCTGGCTGTGATGGCAGAACTTCCCTTTAATTAACACATTAATTTCCACTCAAACACAGCTGGGCCAGTCACAGAAATAAAGCAGAAATAGAGAAAAGCAGTGCAGCATTTTTAAAGCCCTCTGCCCTCCCTGCTTTGGCCAGAAAGTCAAAAGATTTTGGGACATTGGGAGTTGCAATTTGGCTTCTCGACCACGCACTGAGCACTTTGGAAACACATTTTTGGAGCTGGAAAGAAAAAATAAATCCAAGTTGCTTTACCTACAGAATTCATTGGAAATCTACCTCTGGACTTAGGCTTAGAAAGGGGTCCTGAAGGAGCTGTGCTGGAAAAGGGACACACTAATGGCCTGTGGAGGAGGCAGGAGTCATATAAACAGTTTGTGGTAATTTATTAGAATTGCTCAATTTCTTCAGCATTAAGAACAACCTCGGCCAGGAAAATGCACCCACCTGAAGCAGAGGACACAGCCTGGCCCCACAGTGCCCTCCAGTCCCTCTGCAGCCCCCGGGACACGGGGTGGGAGCAGGGATCAGCTGTGCCTGGCCAACAGGCCTGGGAGCAGCACAGTTTGGGGAGCAGCAGCTCTGGAGTGCCTGGGCAAGGCAGGAAGGGAGAGAGTCCCTGCCCAGGGGAGCCCAGCCCTGCACAGGCTGTGGCTGGAACGTTCCCAGCGGTGCATCCCAGCAAACAGGAGACCCAGGCACTTCCCAGCACAGCTGTGAGCGCCTCCAGCCCGAGGCCTCTCGCATGCCCGGACCTGAGCACGGCTCGGCTCCTGCTGCCTTTTCCCTGGAGCTGGTGATTCCCACACAGCCACCCCACGGAGCAGGGAGAGCCGGCCTGGGGCTGCAGCTCTGCAGGGGGACAGCGGCTGTCCCAGCCCCTTGGAAATCCCTTGGATAACAGTGACTGCTGCTCTCTCCAGCGCTGTCCCTGTTTCCTGCGAGCAGCAGCTTCTCACTCAGCACGGAAAGGGAATATCGTTCCCTCCACTGCCACAGCACCACCACCAGCAGCCACTGTCCCTCCCCTGGCCACTGTCCCCACCTGGCCACTGTCCCCACCTGGTCATGTCCCTCCCCTGGCCACTGTCCCTCCCCTCCCCAGAGCCCCTGGCTCGCTCTGGAGCACCTCGCGGGGTTTCCCAGAGCCTCAGCCTGTGCTCTCCCTGTTTGGACACGGCGCTGGCGGAGCGGGCAGTAAATCCCGCAGGATCCGGGGCTCGCTCCCTTCTCTCCATGCCTGATCCACAGGCACCGGCGCTTTCCCCCGGGAGCGCTCCCAGCAACCCCAGTTCTGCCTCCACTCAGAGTGAGGTAAACTGGGACCGGCTCCTCCGAATGACTCCAGTGGTGCAAATGAGATCAGAATCTGGCACCGCTCGTCTCCCTCAAAACAAGCCTAACTGGAACCAGATAAAACCAGTTCCAGCGCATAGTGGCCACCGGGATGATGAGATTTTAATTCCTGCAGGCCGAGGGGAGCTGCCTGGGATGCCAACCACGCCGGCTTTTGCCTGGCTCGGTCATTCATTACCGAACTTGCATAAGCCCCAGCGCAGCAGGGCTGCGCCTGCAGGATCAGGTTCCCAGCTGCTGGAGCAAGGCAGGGAAAGGGTTTGGGGATGGAGCTGTGGATCTTCCAGGATCCTCCCTGCTAATTCCTTCTCCCTTTAACAGCCTTTTAGGCCGTATCTTGGTCACAACAGCAGAAATCCAGTGACCTGAGGGCTGTTTTGCCCTCTTTTAGTCTCTGTGCTGCACCAGCCTCCTCAGTTTCGGTGACACAAACCCAACATCTGTGTTATTTACCCCCAGCACTGACCTAAATATCACCAACACCAAAGCATGAAAACACATGGAAATGCAGGGCCAGAGAGGTTTGGAGGTGACACAACAGCTCATGGCCCAGGAGGCATTTTCAGTCACTCCCAGGGCTGACCCAACGCTTGACATTTAGACAGTTTTTCCTAAAACTACCAGATCGGGACCAGTAACCACAAGGAAATCACACCATGAACCAAACACTGCTCTTTTTCCCTCTCTGGGCAGGTTACCTGAGCTCTGTGTTGGAGAAGAAAGAGGTTTAAACCACATCTGAGAGTCACCCAAGCAAGGGCTCGATCCCAACACCATTTCCAAAGCTGAGCTCCAAAGGACTGTGCTCTTGGCTGGGATGGCCCAGCCCAGCTCCACATGGTGGAAATGGGTGCTGGGTTGCTCCACTCCCACCATCAGGGCTAATTTACCCCCAGGAAAGGCCTGGCCCTCGGTGCCCCACGTCCCTCCCTCCCTGCACCAGAAACAAAGGTCTGGGAACAGCAAGCACAGCTCCCTCCAGGGCTGCCAGGACGTGTGGAGGGCAGACCACCCCCCATTCCCACCCTGGAACTCCCCCAGAAGGACAATTTTATCAGCTGTCCGAGTTTTTAGGAGTCTGATGTGAGTGGGTGGGAAGTTTCTTTGCCCTCAGCCATGCTGGACCCCCTGGCACTCTGCTCCTTGCTGTGCCAGGGGGGATCTCCAGCCTGGGCGACTCCAGGGGAGGGCTGTTTTTTCCAGCAGAACAAAAAGAGCAGGAGCGAGGCCCGAGGACTGAGCAAGCTCTGCCTGCCCCTCAGTCACTGCAGCTGCAGCAGCAGGGCTGGCAGAGGTACTGCCAGTGCTTTGATGGGAACAGGACAGAGGCTGGGCAGGAATAACTGCCCGGGAGTTCCCTCTGCTCCTTGGGCAGGTTTCCCATGGCCGTACCAGCCCGACCCGCCCTGGGCGATGCCAACACACGCCACGGGCAGAGCTGCTCCACCACGGGCAGGTCTTCAAGGCTGCTTGAAAAGCCTTTTGGCTCCGGGCCCGATCCTGCACCTCGGGAGCACCCGAAATTCCCTCCAGCTGAGCTGTTTTCCCTCACTCCGGAAGGACGAGCGGGCGCTCGGGAAGACTTTGCTCGTTTGCCCTTTCTGCGAGACCGCAAACTCCCCGAGCCGGAATCCGGCGCCGAGGGGTCACGCCGAGAGCCAGGATTCTTCCTTCCCAGGGCTGTTTGCAAACACTTGGGATTTTTATACCGAAGGCAAATTCCATTTCCCATCCTGCGGTTTGCAAAGTTGAGGCGAGTTGCCTTTTACGAGATGGGAGAGTTGCCTTCAAACAGGCAAAAGTGCCCCTCGAGCACAGCTGGGGTTTGGCTGGTTGGACATTGCAAAGAGGACATGGAGTTCTTTGGCTAAAAATACAAGGGAAAATCTGGGTCTCTCCGTAGCTCCAGGATCTTTCCCACTTCTTTCATTAGGTAAAAATTTCCCCCCCAAAAAACCTCACATGGCAAAGCTGTGGTGTCCCAACTCTACAAACCCTTCACTGAATTTGAATTTGATGGGGTTAATTCTACATGTAAAAGTCAGATTGTGGAGCAAGAGCAGAAGTTTCTGGTGCCCTTGTAAGAGCAATGTTAGCAGGGGAAAAGGGATTGTCCAAAGCAACTGTAAGGCAGCCCGAGAGTGAGCTAAAGCATGTTCTGTTCCTAAAACATCTCCCAGAAAAAAAAGAGATCCCCACTGAGCACAAAACACAGATATTATTGACAGAACAAATAAGAATTGCTGAAATACTTAGGCAAACTGAAATATGTTCGGGCTTAAGAAACAGGTAAGGATATATTGTATATGCCTTTGTAATATTCCAGTAAATGCCCGAATTATTTGCAGGATACGGGGATGGAAATTCATCCCCAGGATGAACTCTTCAAGGCACGAAAGTTTTCTGCCTGGCCGTCGGGAAAAGTTCTTTCCTTTATGAGCGCTGAGCACCCCACGGCGTGGGATAATCGACCCTGAGCGTTCCTCTTCTTCCCTGTGCACTTTTGTTCCAAACCCGGAGGAGATGGGAAGGAGGGAAGGACTCTGTACCACAGATGTGCGCCCGACCCGGCGCGGCTCCCCAGCCTTTCATTGCAGCGGAGCTAAAGCGGCGGTGCAAACAGTTCAACGCCTGCAGAGCAGATCCCCCCACGGCCACCTCATCTGCAACCCATTTCTGCCCGTGGCAACATCCTCATCCTCCCGGCCATCAATCACCGCGACGGGGCGGTGCGGGGGAAGAAGGGACAGGAGAGGGAAAAAGGAGGAAAATCTGGTGCAGGGTGGGGGGAAAGCAGCAGGTTCGGGGCGGGGGTGGAGGGGACACAAAGCCAAGGGCTACTCACCACCCAGGCGACGGCGGGGACATCCCATGGGGTCCGGGGCCCGGCGGTGCCCGGCGGCTGCCGCATCCCCGGCGCGGCGGGGCGGCCACGGAGGAGGCGCGGGGCGGGCGGCGCTGCCGCCTCCTTCCCTCCCTCCCTTCCCTCTCCCTTCCCTCTCCCTTCCCTCCCTTCCCCCGGTGCCGGGCTCCGGGCGGTGCCGCCGGCCCCGCCGCTCACGATTGCACAATCGGGGTGGGAAGGGAGAGGAGGGGAAAGAAAGGAGGGACGGCGGGAGGAGGGACGGAGGGAGCGGCGGCCGCCCCGCCGGGGATCCGCCGGGAATCTGCCGGGGTCTCACCGGGGATCCGCCGGAGACCCGCCTGGAATCCGTCGGGGATCCGCGGGGTCTCGCCGGGGATCCGTCTGGGATCTGTCTGGGATCCGCCGGGATCTCGCCGGGGATCCGTCAAGGATCCACCGGGAATCCCCCGAGGATCTGCTGGGGATCCAGCGGGGATCTATCTGGGTCCCGTCGGGGTCCGGGCACGGAGCCCCCCGGGCCGCCCGGCGGAGAGGTGGGAGCCGAGCCCCGGCACGGAGCTCACCCACCGAGCCGGGCTGTGAAACCCCGGCAAGGGCTGAAAACCGACGGGGACAGCCCGCTGGGCACCCCCGGCCACAGAAACGGGGGGGCTTTGGAGAGCTGTGACCGAAGGGAACGACCCAGCGCTTGCTCCTGCAGTGGCGTGAACAGTCGCGACTGGGCTCCGTGAACGCTACAATTCTTATCTAAACATAATTCTTCATAGAGAGTGCCTGGGGCAGAGTCCTGGCAGCAGGGAAGACTCCGTGAAAGCTCTCAGGCAGCAGATGATGGTTTCTCTTTTGCTTTTCCTTTCTTTTCCTTTCCTCTTTCTTTTTTTCTCTTTCTTTCCCTCTTTCCCATTAAAACACTGACAGCCCCATTCAGGGCCACCTTTCAGGTGGGATAATTTCTGGGGACTGAAGGGCTCTGTGCCTGAGCAGGCACAATTAATCTAACACAGGTCCCCACATTAAACACCACCCAAATCAAAAGATACCTGCCGGTTCTGGCTCTGGTTGGGGTGGGGATTTGCAGAGATCAGGGAAGCAGGAAGGGGCGGTGGGTGAGAGGCACCAGCTGTGCTCAGAGGAGTGTTGGTAGTGCCCTGGCACTGCTCCCTAGGCAGAGGTTTTGGGGCTGGGTGTTCACTGCAGGAGGCTGGAGGCTGCCAGTCAGGCAATGATTTCCTGCTGCTTGGTCCCTTCCAGCTCCAGGATAAGAGGATTTGTAGATAGGATGGCAAAAAGCTGCTTCAGCATCACTTGCTTACCCTGTGAGATGCAACAACATACCCAGCCCCCCAAAGGTATGTTCTGCTCAGCTCCAAAAGGGCCAACAGCAGAGGTGCAGCCTCCAGCCTGACCACACATCCCATCAGGAGCCCAAAATCTTCTTTCCTGGCATTTTCACCCACTGCTGGACCTCGGCCTTTGACTAATCTCTACATGCTCCCCATGGCCAGCGTGACCAGCAGTGAACTCCTGCTCAGGAGGCCACTTTATTCTGAATAAAATGATTGAAATAAGAGACATCAGAGACCTTGAAGCAAGGTCTCAAGAGAAAAAATAAGATGCAGGGGCAACCAGCTGCAAAGCAACAGGCCATGGGCACTGAGGTGAAATTCAGCCACGTGTATCAGACCCACGGCTCAGTATTTGGGTGGGTTTTGTGGGATCCTTGGCACTGTGCACGGAGCTGTGAGCCAAAGTGCAGTCCATTCACTGCGTCCTGCTCTTCATCCCTGTTCCAGCTCTGGGAGCAGCATAGAAGGGAGGCAGCAATCTGTGAACCTGGGGGTGGGGAGGGAGGAGCAGCAGGTTCAGGTTTTCTGGGGTCAGCAGGCACGGACAGAGGTGCTGCAGGACAGAGGGGGTTGGGTGGGGGATGGAAGGAGCTGCTGAGAGGCTTTCAAAGCCCTGGTCCAACACTTTTTGTCTTCCTCCCTGGCTGTGTGATATCACAGGTGACCTGATGGCTGCAGATGTCACTTGGACAGACTCAGGGATGGGCTAAAAGCAGCTGGGAGATGGGAGGGAGAGCAGGGAGGCCACACCAGCAGGAAAGGAGCCAACCTCAGTGGTCACTGCCAGGGGCAGCGGCTTCTGCAGCATTTTTAGGCTCTTGCTCCACACATGACCCCCTTGTTTTCCACTTCCACTCCCCACAGGCTCAGGGGAGCTTCCTGCCTGCCCCTAAAACACCAAACCACACTGATGGTTGTGTGACATGAATGACACACTCCTCACTCTCACCCCTCACTGACAGCCCATTTCAGGAGCTGTTGTTTTCCACCACTGGGTACACAAAGCCTTGTCCCAAACATCCACCCACCCACCCATGTCTTCCCCCTCAGCCCCTTCCCTGCTCTGGGTCACCGAGGCTTCAGGCACTGAGGCACAGCAGAAACTCCCTCTCCCGTCTCCAGGACGTCCCTCCCTCACCCAGTGCTGCTGTTCTGAGCCTGCTGACAAAGGCCCACAGTGCCAGGGGCTCCCCACTTGTCAGGACAGGACCTGGAGCTGTGGGCGTGAGAAGCAAAAGGGTGTATTTGTAAGTTAAAAATAAAACTATTTCTTTTATTTGTGTCAACGCAGATTCCAAGGCTCCCTGCCCATGGCTGGGTGCTGGAAACACACAGAGGGAAAGGTGGGTGGGAAAAGAGGGAGGGAGGGAGGGAGGGAGGGAGAGTGAGTGAGTGTGTGTGAGTGTGTGTGTGTGTGAGTGTGTGTTTGTGTCCACAAAGGGCTGCAGGGAGCAAAAAGGGGGGATGGCCCCTCATGTATCCCACAGCTGGGCCTGAATTCCATCTCTTCCCCAGCCTGTGCTTTGTTCACAGATCAGGTGGGGGTCCAAGGAAGGGTTCTCAGGAAATAAACCCCCCTGCACGACCCCTGAGGGAGTTGGGAGCCCAATGTCTGGGCCTGCCATGGCCCACCCTGCCCATCTCAGACCAATTCCTTTCACCTCTCCACATCTCGTTTGCAAATGGGTCCAAAATGGCATTGCTGCTCCCCCAAATGAAGGTGGCTCTTTATCAGCTCCCTTCTGAGGGAGGCTGGGTTAAAACTGGCCATGGCCAGGCAGGATGGGACCCTGAACAACCTGATCCAGTGAGTGGCATCCCTGTCCATGGCAGGGGCTGGAAAATGAGGTGATCTTTAAGGTCCCTTCCAACCCAAACCAGTCTGTGATTCCAGCCTGTGATTCTCTCACCTGCTGGAGTTAAAATCCTACTTTTTAGTTCCTAAATAAGCCCCAAGACATCTCCAAGTTATCAGGGTGGACCTGCTGTGTGTAAGGGCACAGATACCCCAGGGGAGGCATCAGAACTCATGCCAGGAGAGACAGGCAAAGATTTTACTACTGAAAAAGCTGAGGGTGGTTTCCCATCCCAGGTAGATGAAGGGAGGGGACAGTGGTGGCAGGAAAGGTGTGAGGGGCACACCCTACATGCAACTCTCACATCTGTGCAGCTCCAGCACCCCCGGGCAAGGGTGAATCAGTCCTTAAATCCTTACAGACACCAGTCTTGCTTCTTGAGATTCCCCCAAAGACGTGGGCACAGCAGCCCTTCACTGATGCTTTGGGTCAGTCCACCCTGAGAGCTCCTCCAACACGCAGGGATGTCAGGAGAGGGGAGAGGAGAAGGTTCAGCCCCGGGAGGGATCTGGACCAGCCCCCCCCCTCCAGGCTTTAGGATGCCAGATCCGAGCTCTGTGCCGGATCCCTTCGCACGGGTCCTGGTGGGAATCTGGTTGGTTGGTTCGGGTGCCAAGCCCAGCTCGCGCGGTGCGGGGACAGAACTGGCTGGCAGGGGCCGTGCTCGGCGGTGAAGGGAAAGGATTTATTTCTCCCAGCGCTCATTAACGAACATCTGGGCTGAGCCCATGCCCTGGAATGCGCGCGGGCAGCGGGGCGCTGCTCTCCTCCCGAGCGCCGGGAATGCGCTCCCGCAGGGCACGGCTCGAGCCAGCTGTTTCCTCTAATCCCATCAGCCTTCCCTGCCACGGGGGGGCAGGAGAAAGTGCCCTGCCCTCCCGCTCTGCCCGGGGTTGGTGGTTTCTCTGTTGTGCCAACGCGTTTTGGGGCCCCGCGGCGGCGGCACAAACGTCCCCTCCCGCCCCTGAGCGGGTCCAGGGGTGTTTAATCGCTTTATTTTCCACCTTGCCCGAGCGTTCCCGATTCCCAGGCACTCCCGGCCGCTCCGTCCCTCCCTCCTTGGCTTCCCCAGCAGCTCAGGTCAGGCGCAATCCTCCTCTCCTATTCCGCTCACGTCTGCAGGGGCAGCTCCGGGCAGGGAAGAAGCTTCGGGGAGGGAGGATTGGGAAGAAGCTGCTGGGCTTCATTTTCAGGTGCCCTCCCTCTTCTTCGCTGCGAGTTCAAACAGCTTTTTATTCCTCTCTACTTCAAAAATAACCAGTTTCCTCCAACTCCATTATAACCAGTTTCAATCCCCTCTGATAACCATCTGATTTTCCGCTCCACCACGTCCCCCTGCTGCAATCACTCATATTATATTAATTATTTTTTCTGCCCGAAGGCCCCAGCCAAGCTCAGCCCTCGTCACAATAGGTGCTTGTGTGTGTTTAAAGACAGTTCTGGCACCGAGAGCTCCTACAAACTGACAACCAGCAGGACAAGCTTGGAACATCCACGTGTGTGCAGGGAACATTTTGCACATCGCTGAGAGGAAACCAGCGCCCGCCTGCAAGGGCTGACTCACAGAGCGGGGCTGCTCTGCCCCTGCATGGGAACAGCCTCAGGCAAAGCACCCAACACCAGGAGCCTCAAAGGGCCAGTTTTGGATAGTCCTGCTACAGCAAGAGTCAGCCTTTATAAAAATTAGGATATCAAAATATATATATTTATGTATTTTTTAGCAGATTAAACTCCTTTGCTCTCAATCCCTACCACCACCTTCCAGAGGACAAATGCAAATATAATTCTTAAAGTGATGATGTGATTTTTACAGTTTAGAGGGGGTGGGTCATAAAATCAGAAATGTGGGACCCTGAGAAATCTGCTCTTAGTGCCTTTCTCTCCTCCTGCCCTGCAGCAGGACTGTGATGGGGTTTGAGACAACTGTTGCAGCTGATGAGGAATGGAATGAACTGGCCAGGAGTTCTCAGGCTCTCACTGCTGGACATGCTGAGACATCCCTGTTAGAGCAACTTTGCATTCAGGTTTTCATTGTGGTGGCAGGGGCTGCAGTGGCTGCTCCAGTGCAGGACAGGAGGTAAAGAATGGGAAAGCTCAGGGAAATACTTGTGGGTTCATCAGAAAATGGGAAAGCTCAGGGAAATACTCGTGGGCTCATCTGGTGCTCTGAGGAGTCACAGTGACCTCCCCTCCATGTGCCAGCCCACCTCTATTTATACCTAAAATGGATATAAACCCCATGGCTTGTGCACCAGAGCCTCCCACAGGCTCTGTCTGTCGCCTGCTGGGATGCTCCCAGAGTTAAAGGGATTATTTCTCAGGCCTTACAAGAACCCAGTGAGCTCATTTTCCCTCTGTCGTGGTGCAAACAGCAGGACTGTGTGGCCATTCCTGTGCACTTCCAGCCCCATCCCAGCCCTGCAGCTCCAGCCCCATCCCAGCCCTGCAGCTCCAGCCCCATCCCAGACCTGCACCTCCAGCCCCATCCCATCCTGCAGCTCCAGCCCCATCCCATCCTGCAGCTCCAGCCCCATCCCAGACCTGCACCTCCAGCCCCATCCCAGCCCTGCACCTCCAGCCCCATCCCAGTCCTGCAGCTCCAGCCCCATCCCATCCTGCAGCTCCAGCCCCATCCCATCCTGCAGCTCCAGCCCCATCCCGGCCCTGCAGCTCCAGCCCCATCCCATCCTGCAGCTCCAACCCCATTCCAGTCCTGCAGCTCCAGCCCCATCCCATCCTGCAGCTCCAGCCCCA
>JAJPCS010016128.1:21988-33873 GCA_021164005.1 Willisornis vidua nigrigula
TCCAGCTCCATCCCATCCTGCAGCTCCAGCCCCATCCCATCCTGCAGCTCCAGCCCCATTCCAGCCCTGGAGCTGCAGCCCCATCCCAGCCCTGCACTTCCAGCTCCATCCCATCCTGCACCTCCAGCCCCATCCCATCCTGCACCTCCAGCCCCATCCCATCCTGCAGCTCCAGCCCCATCCCAGCCCTGCACCTCCAGCCCCATCCCATCCTGCACCTCCAGCCCCATCCCATTCTGCACCTCCAGCCCCATCCCATCCTGCAGCTCCAGCCTCATCCCAGTCCTGCACCTCCAGCCCCATCCCATTCTGCAGCTCCAGCCCCAGGTTCCATCCACCACCCCAAGATGCATTTATTGACATAAGAAATACCCCATCTCTGCACAGATTGTCTGCAAAATCCTGTCATCTTCAGGGAGAATTAAACAAAAAATGGGCCCCGTGCCTGGAAAGAGGAGGGGGAAGTGCTCACCATCAGCCATTCCCTCCAACAATCCCAAGGAAAAAGGCCAAAAGGGAGGAGCTGAAGAACAAAGCAGCCACCATCAGCACAGAAAAGGTTGTCCTCCACCCGACATCCACACCAGGGACATCTGCAGGGAGTGTCTGAGGAGGTGGGTTCTTGGGCTAAAAACATTCTGCCTTGTGGGTTGGAAGGAGGGAACCTGAAAATTCACCCAGTTCCACCCCCTGCCATGGGCAGGGACACCTCCCACTGTCCCAGGTTGCTCCAAGCCCCATCCAACCTGGCCTTGGACACTTGCAGGGATGGGGCAGCCACAGCTTCTCTGGGAAACCTGTGCCAGGTTCTCACAAGGAAGAATTCCTTCCCCTTGTCCTGTCCCTCCATCCCTTATAAACAGTCTCTCTCCATCTTTTTGGAGGCTCTTTCAGGCACTGGAAGGCCACAATGAGGTCACTCTAAAGCTTCTCTTCTCCAGGCTGGACAATCCCAGCTCTCCCAGCAGAGCTGCTCCATCCCCCTGATCACCTCAGGGCCTCCTCTGGCCTCACTCCCTGTCCTTCAACCCAAATCCTCAGGGAGAAGGAATGGCTTTGGGTTAAGCTGTTTATCACTAACAACTTCAAGTGCAGCACCGAGAGGGAGGGAGAACATCCTCTGAAACCTCTAAAAAGAAACTCCTCCACATGATTTATGAACTGAATCTGAACTGATCGGGGCATGACCTTTTCCAGGAAGGGGCATCCACTCCTAACCCAGAGCTGGAGGCTTTACAAGCACCACCAATAAAGAGTGGAGATGAAGAGAGATTTATGAGTCACCAACAACTTTCTCAGCATCTTTACAAGCTCTGGGGGGTGGGTATGGAGCTCCTCAGGAGCATCCAGCTCCAACAGCCAAGTGCTGACAGCCAGCAGTCACAGGAGAACAGTGATCCACAGCTGAATTTCCATAAACTCTGTTCCCATTTAGTTCCAGTGGTCATTAAGCAGCTCTCTGTGGGTGGGCTCTGGGCTGGACTCAGCACAGACACAGCTGCCTACGGGAACTGCTGAGCCAAAATCTGCACCAGCCCCATTTCCAAGGGCAGGATGGGGTGGGAGGTGAGAAGAAAGTTTATTTCTTGCTGTGGGGTGTGTGTGGTAGAGGGGAAGGAATAAAAGCTGCTCAGCAGTTCAGAATGCTGCTGGAAAATGGGGTTTCCCCAGCAGGTTCCCCAATTCCCCCAGGAGCTTCCCCCTTCCAGCTGCAGCATCAACTGCACCTCGTGGTAGGTCACTACAACCACCTGTATTCCACTTGTGCACCCAGGATTTGCACTTTAAACCAGAACCTTTGTGATTTCTTTTGCATTGCTCCAAAAACTCAAGAGGGAACCCAGTAAAAATATCTGGGAAACCAATTTCTTCTCCTTTGGAGAATCATCCATGTGACCCCTCTGGAAGAGCTGAGTTACCCCATCCCTGCTGTTTCCACAACTGCACAGAGACTGTTTAGAAGAGCATTTAGTGACAGGAGAAGGGGGAATGGATTCAAACTGACAGAAATTGGATAGATTGGATATTAGGGATAAACTCCTCCCTGGGAGGGTGGGCAGACCCTGGCACAGGGTGCCCAGACAAGCTGTGGCTGCCCCATTCCTGCAAGTGTCCAATGACAGGTTGGTCAGAGCTTGGAGCAACCTGGGCTGGTGGGAGGTGTCCCTGCCCATGGCAGGGGGTGGCACTGGATGGGCTTTAAGGTCCTTTCCAGCCCAAACCAGTCTGAGATTCCACAATACTGGAATGCTGCTGTTTCCTTGATGCCCTCCCTCTTCCTCAATCTGTTACTTAGATTTATATTTAAGGTTGATTTACTAAGGAAATACAAAGAACTGGGAATACATTTCACTGTTTTCTCTCCTTATCAGACTCAGGTTTACAGCAAAGCCCATACTGAAAATCCCATTAGTGACTCCCTAAGCAATCAGTACAATGGAATTCCCAAAGATTTGCCCTTGAGAATTCGGGGCCTTTTGAGGATTGCAAAGGGAGGCAAAACATACCAGAGAAGAGCAACGAGGCTGGAGAAGGGACTGGAGCACAAGTGCTGTGGGGAGAGGCTGAGGGAGCTGGGGGTGTTCAGCCTGCAGAAGAGGAGGCTCAGAGGTGACCTCAGCACTGTCTGGAACTGCCTGAAGGGAAGTTCTGGCCAGGTGGGGGTTGGTCTCTTCTCCCAGGCACTCAGCAATAGGACAAGGGGGCACGATGGGCTCAAGCTCTGCCAGGGGAGGTTTAGGTTGGAGATCAGGAAAAAATTCTTTGCAGAGAGAGTGCTCAGGCATTGGAATGGGCTGCCCAGAGAGGGGGTGGATTCCCCATCCCTGGAGGGTTTTAAGCTGAGCTTGGCCGTGGCACTGAGTGCCATGATCTGGTAAAGGGACTGGGGTTGGACCAAGGGTTGGACTTGATGATCTCAGAGGTCTTTTCCAACACAATCCATTCTGTGATTCTATGGATGTGGCACTGAGTGAGAATCCACCACGTCTTGATCCAACCCCAGTGTGATCACCAGCCCAGGGCACAGAGTGCCCTGGGCTGGTGATCACAGTGGGGTTGGATCAAGGGTTGGACTTGCTGATCTGGGAGGTCTTTTCTAACCCAATCCATTCTGTGATTCTATGATTCTGTACCCTTCTGGGGAGGTGGACAGCCTTCCTTTGACACTCCAGTGAAAAACCAGTCAGGGATGAAGAGCTGTGGAGTCAAAGGCTCCCGACCCAAACCCGAGTCCCAGCTCCACACCACATTCCCTCCACGACTTACCCCTGACCTTGCCTCAGCTTCTCCCACCTTTCAAGGGGAATGCCAAGCCCTCCTGCCTCCCTGCAGCCCATCTGGAGTGTCTGCTCTCCAGGGCTGGTTGTTATTTGTGTGAGCAGGTCCCGCTCTTGGCCGCGGCTCCGGCAGGGCTGGAACACAAAGCGGTGCCGTATCGTGATCAAACACCAACAACTCGGATAAACAAGAGCAAAGCAGCTTGATATTTTTTTCCCCCTGCTGTCTCTGCTTTTCCATGCCTTGTTTATTCATCCCAAAGCCTCAGCAGACATCTAATCAAGCTGTTAAAGAGGCAGATTTGTGGTCAGCCGAGCACTGGGGGAGTTGTTAAACGTTCAAAACCAGTTCTAGTCAGCAAACAGCTTCTTTTTTCTTCCTTACTCACAGAATACTCACCATTTTCCTACTAAAATCATGATACAACCTCTCTGCAAAGGCCTCATTAAGCCTGGGTAGGGACACCTGCCTTTTTTAGGCCTATCTTGTTTGCAGTTTTTGGGAACGATCCAAATCACGCCACGGACGCCGCAATGATTCCAGCAGGCTTAAGAAAGAAGGAAAAATGTGATAGTTTCCAGATGAGTGTATTATACTAAATTTAACATGCCTTTTGGTACTTAGAATTTCCACTTTTCCCCCCCTTCCATTTATGTAATTAGAAATCAAGCAGCAGGAAACTGTTCCTGCTCCAGCCTCAGCTGGGAACGTCTCATTCCCACAGAGGGAAACAGGACACTTGTCCTCACGAGGTGTTTTGCACAGCTCACATGGACAGGTTCAAACCCAGGTTTGGAATAAGAGATCTTTAATTAAATAGAGCAAAATAAATACAGAGCCTTCATGTGGCAGTTTATGTGCATATACATATATATATTTATATCTCAACACACACAACAAGCAGCAAGGCAGCTCTGAAAAAAACAAAAACAAATTAAATTTTACCCCATTTAAGAAGCAATGACAAATTTAATTTCCACTTTTAAAATGGTGCAGATTTTCCACTCTCACCCTTATTGATTTCACAGTGATGAGCAAGAACATTTATTGTGATTATTCTCACTCTGGCAATAAAGGGAATCAATAAGGACAGTGGATATCTCTGAGTTCCAGGGCCAGAAGAACCTCTTGGTCACACAGTTGATCAAAGCAAGAATTAACTCTGGGAAGTCCTGTCTGAGCTAAGGCAGAGCATGTGAGGGCAGACAACTCGTTACCAGGGACACCAAATAAACCCTGAGCTCCTCCTCAGGGCCCAAGTGGCACAGCAGGAGCTGAGGTTTCCCTGCACACTGACAGTCACACTCAGTGTTGCCACAGCTTTGGGTTCTCCTGGTCCTTGCCCAGGCTGATGCTCTTCCCTCCAGTGGATCCCACTGACTTCCCAGCCTGCAGCACACACAGAGAACTCCACAAAGCCCTTTCCAAACCACAGAGGAGCTGTGGCTCCAGAAAACAGCTCAAATTAAAAACTGGGACTGGCTAAAATGATCCAAAACCGGCAAGGAAGAAAAGATATCCTGTTTCCAATGGGCTGTTTTGCCCTGACTGGTGAATGCAGTCCAGCAAGGGAGGAGGAGGTGGAAAAACAAGGACATGCTGGAGCAATGGCCCTGGTTGGGCTCATGCTCTGACAGCCCTAATGCTGCTCTGGCACTGCTGTGGTTGGATTTCACAAGGCCTTTGCTCTGGGCGAGCTCCTGTTGGCTCTGGGCACAGCTCAACATGTTTCCCTGGTTTGCAGGATCCACATGGCAGAGCCCTGGAGAGGAGGGAATGCAGGAGGTGGGAATGCAGGACGTGCTGTAGCACCCAGGGCAAAACTCTGCAGGACAAGCAGCTCCTCAAGCCCCTGAGCTGCCCCTCAGTCCATCCTTGTCCTTTTCTCCCCTGGTTTAAATAACAAATATTGCACAACATGCTTTCCTTATTTTGCCACCTTTCCATCCATCAGTGCTCACTGTGCAGCAGAACTGGCTTCCCACAGAGCCAACTTCCACATGATTCCATCCCATTCCCCTTCTGCCTCTATTGCATGTCTATGAACACACAGCAAGTGTGGGACAAAGAAATGAGAGCCATTTCCACAGTGAGAAAATTGTGCTGAGTGAAGAAGCAGCACAGAGACCCTCCTGGGGCAGGAGAGCAGCAGAAAACACCCAACAAGTCATCACAAGGACTGGGGCAGACGTAAAACAGAAGTGAAACACCTGGACCAGCGACTTGCCAAGGTAATAAAGAGCTTTACATATTTGTGACCCACTCCCAGACAGTGAAACCTCTCTGTTCTCCCACTGGAGAGAGGTGAAAAAACAGTCAGGCTCACAGGTCAGCTGAGCCAGATGGCACGAGGAGCTGCTTCCTTCACCCACTGCCCTGGGG
The DNA here is from genome assembly GCA_021164005.1 of Willisornis vidua nigrigula. Classification (NCBI taxonomy): domain Eukaryota; kingdom Metazoa; phylum Chordata; class Aves; order Passeriformes; family Thamnophilidae; genus Willisornis; species Willisornis vidua. Next base: position 27,650 of record JAJPCS010016128.1, read on the forward strand.
ACTCAAACCTGGGTCACTCCACGACCCAGAGATACAAACAGTAGGGATTGGTCTCTTCTCCCAGGCACTCAGCAATAGGACAAGGGGGGCTCAAGCTCTGCCAGGGGAGGTTTAGGTTGGACATCAGAAAAAAATTCTTTGCAGAGAGAGTGCTCAGGGATTGGAATGGGCTGCCCAGAGAGGGGGTGGATTCCCCATCCCTGGAGGTTTTTATAACCTGAGCTTGGCCGTGGCACTGAGTGCCATGATCTGGTAAAGGGACTGGAGTTGGACCAAGGGTTGGACTTGATGATCTGGGAGGGCTTTTCCAACCCAATCCATTCTGTGATTCTGTGGATGTGGCACTGAGGGAGAATCCACCATGTCTTGATCCAACCCCACTGTGATCACCAGCCCAGGGCACAGAGTGCCCTGGGCTGGTGATCACAGTAGGGTTGGATCAAGGGTTGGACTTGCTGATCTCAGAGGTCTTTTCTAACCCAATCCATTCTGTGATTCTGTAACAGGCAGCACTGCCTCACTGCACCACTTTGGATTTACTCCTTTGGATTCTGCCTCTCCCCAGAGGACAAACCTCCAGTTTGAAAGGGCAACTGTACAAACAGGACACAGGAGTATTTACGTTGCTCTCCAAACAGCAGCACAGGCAGAGGGGGCTAATGGGTGATTTATGGGGTGGGAAAGCTCCTCTGAACCGCTCTGGGCTGGGGTTGGCTCTGGCAGTGGGAGGAACAGGCGATGGCAGGAGCTCTCCCAGTGGCCCAGGTGGTCCCAGCTGCTCTGGGCACTCCAAACGAAGCTCTCCTTCCATTCTCTCTCCCTCACAGACAAAGTCAACACACCAGAGAAGGCCATTTTTCCTTTCTTTATTTCCCAGAAGAGCTCTTCCTTGCGCTTTTCAGACACGATACAAAACAAGCAACAGAACTTTGTTTCATGTACAGAAACAGTTTGTTGGAGTATAAAGAGTTACTGGTGATCGTTACTGAAGAATGTTGGCTTATTCCAGGGGCACTTCAGTATTCCTGAGGAATAATCATTGATTTCTCCTTCCTTCCCACTGGGATAGTCTTAGCCATTAGTCACTGTTCCTGTAAAGCAAGAAGGCTCATATTATTAAAAAGCCATTGGGGTTCCTTCCATGGGAGCTGCTGCAGGATGTAAAGCAAGACACGGAGCTTTGGAGCATTTCCAGAGGGTACAGGAACGTTTTTATCCTTTGCTAGAGCAAGAAGTTGTGCATGGAGAAATGAGGCAGCTGTTTTCATGCAGAACCCTCCACTCTGATAAATTGGGTGCTTCAAATAACCCAGCATTGTTGGTCAAGTGAACTGTTCACATGTTGAACAGGGACCAGACAGGAATCAAAGCCACAGAAGGCAGGAGGAAAGGCTGCAGTTCCCTTCTGGAATTCCTGCACATCAACAGACCCCACACTGCTATCACAGTGATCATACAGGCTTGGGTGACCATACAGGCTACTAAATAGCCTGAAAACCAGGATCTTTCCCACTCTGCAAGGAATCCAGGCTGTAACTCACAGCCACAGCCTTGAAATGGTTGTTAGATGTTGATTTTAAATTCAGCCAAAGTCACAGCGAAACCCACTTGATCAAATTACTTAAAAAGCCCTCGGAATTGTATGAGCACAACTTGAATTTTTCTGCATTTTAAGTAGCCTCCTGGTCTGGATGAATGGCTCCTGCACTGGTGTTAGTGTTTCATGATCAAATTTCTGACCCAAAGGATGGGCTGTGATGGGCCAAGTTACAGCCAGAACAGCTGCAAAGTCCCTCTGGCATCTCCTGTTATTTGGTATCCTGAAGGTTCTCTGTCCTTTTAAGAACCTGATCCTGAGGAATCAAGAATCCAACTGGTTAAACCCTGAATAACCTGGTCTGACCCCACACTGACCCCCATGACCTCCCTGAAGTCCTTTCCAGCTTGAGCTCTCCTGTGATCCTGTGAACTTGACAGACTCAGAAAACTAGAAATAATTTTGTCCAACTTAATCCGTGTTCCATTTCCCTCTAATAAAGCTGATTTTCTTGCAGAATCTCTCAGTTTGACAAGTTAACATTTGAACAGAAGTCAGTTGTGTAAGGAAGTCCCACAGAGTTCAGTTATAACACATTTTCTAGGAAAAAAACAGATGAGTGATAATGCAACAATATTTTCCATGTTCCTAACCAAGAGAGATGAAATAATTTGGCTGTAATGACCCTGTAATATCCATGACATGACACTTTGGAGGGAATTAATGGCATTAACCATTGCATGGCTTCATCCACAGCTTTCCCCTCTCCTTGTGCCAGAGAAAGCCACGGAGACAGTGATGGAACTCCCTGTCTGGTTCTGGGCCATGCAGGCAGCTGGGGGTCTCCTGGGAAGTGTCCCTTCAGTCACCTCAAGCTTCCAAGGACCACCCTTGGCAGGGAAGCACAGACTTGTCCCTAATCCCAACAAATCCCTGACTAGGCTGAGCTGACACTCAGTGCTGTGCTGCCCAAGAGCCCTGGTAAGGAGCACCCTGAGTGAGTAATGCTCTCTCAGAACATGTGAAAAGGGCATTTGTCACTCCTGTGAAGCCACAGACAGCTCATTCCAGCTCCTTTCTGGAGACAGAAATTGGAGGAATAACCTCAGGATGGGGTGGAAATCCAACACATCTCAATGTGAATCTGGCCAGAAGAATCAGGCCCAGATTCTTCATTCCAGGCAGGAGCTGGCACTGCTCATCCAAGTCACAGTTTCTCTACACTGCCCTCCAAACTATTTTATTCTGAAGAATTCACTGGAGAATGTCATTATTGTTCCCCTTTAACAGGCAGCTGGAGGGAGTATCTGTAAGCAGGTAGGGCTGCAGGAGGTTGGCAAACCTGCCAGTAAATCCAGGGAGGATTGGGCTCAACCTACAGCTGTAGATGCATCAGGAAATGCCTACAAACACCCCCAGGCCTCGTCCCTGGGCAGAGGAACCCCATGGGAGCAATTCCTGCACTCCATGCAAAGCTCCTGGCAGAACATTCTGCCTCAGAACTTCCTCAAGTGCCACAGTGAGTGGATCCTGTGGGTGCCTCTCCACTGAAATGCTTCAGGCAGTCGTGGCTTTGTGGATCCAAGACATGCACACACCCCTTCTTTGCTTTGCAGACACCACAGTGACAAATTACCATGAGAACAGCTCCAACTTTTACATGTGAAGACATTCAGGAAGTACTAATGGAGTGGTTTTGTGGACTTGGTGCACTGCAGCCAGTCTGGGAGTTCACAAAGAGCTCCTGCTAATTAATCTATTTTAAAATATTTTATTTCAGCATGTGACAGTACTGAACTCACTGAAATGATCTCCTTCAAAACTGCATGAAATTTATAATTTTCCAGACTAATTGCTACATTACAACCCAGCCAAACAAGCCACAAAACTTAGAAGTGATCTGTGTTTTCATGTTGAAAAACCCCCAAACCCACTGAAGACCAAGGATCAGCTTCCACAGACAGATCTGACATGACTTTCTCTTCCCAGCTCATCTTACTGTTGAGTTTTTCTGCTGTTCTGACACGTATTTTTATTGTGAGTGTTTTCAGAGTGTGTTAAAATCCACCTGCAGGATCTGTTTAACTAATTCCATGTATTCAGTCTAACAAGTTTATGGTCAAACCCAGCAGTGATTAAACATTTCTGAAGAGCAGGGGAACCACTCCTGCTGTGGCAACACAACTTTCCTCTTTCTTCCCAGCACTCCTTTGGGAAAGGCAGAGGAGAATCCCTGGAAATGGTTCCAACTCAGTGACCATCAATAGGAACTGTACTCACCTTTACAAATTTACCATGGAGAAGATATGGAGACTGGAAGTCGTGCTGGCAATTGGAATAAGCCATTCCTAACCCCATCCCTGAGCCAAAAGCAACAGGCCATGTCTTTCCTGGGGGGAGGAGGCAGAGGGTGAGTCAAAGGGAGAGCTCTTGGGTTTATATTGTTATATTGTTATACAATATATTGCATTGTTATATATATATTGTTATATATTGTTATATATTGTTATAGCAGCACCAAGACAGACTAAATTACTCCAAGGTGCTTATTTGGGCACTTTGATTCTGTAAGTCCTAAAAACAGGAGTATCAGTGAGTTACATCACACTTAGAATTTAACAGAGAGCAAGCCCTGAGTCCCTGAGTTCTGCTACCAAAGAACTAAGGCCAGGCTTAAAGCCCTGGCAAGACTGGTACAAACTGGTGGCATGAACAGCTCCAGAGATTTGGCTCAGGGTGTTCTGCAGTTCCAGGAGCTCAGAGAGGGGCCACGGGTACCAACCTTGGCACACAACAGCAGGAACTTTGGGAATACATTCCAACAGAAGGACAGGGCAAGTAATGGAGGGATTGGTCTAAAATGCTGGTTGAGTTTTACACACCTCAAAGATTTCTTGGTTTTAAAATACACCTACAAAAGATGGAAACTCAGGATGAGTGCAGAGTACTCACTTTTGAAGAAGATGACTGAGAAAACAATTCCTAGTCCAAATCCAGCACCTGGAACAAGAAATGCAGAGAGTGAGGACTGAGATAATACAGAGTAATGGGAAATTATTTTGTTCTTTACAGCAATTCTTTTCTCCAACTCTGGGGTGTCAGACTATAAATATCTGACTGCACATAATTTCAGCACACCAAAGTGTTCTGAAATAGCAATTCTGAAAAAAGCAATTCTTGTTTTCTTAAGTAACTGTAAGCACCTAATTCAGATCAGAATCCCAACATACATAATAAGCACATTATCAGAAAGACTTGGGAAACAAACCAGACTCTCATCCCAGGGAAAGTTCCTGAATTGCTGTCACAACCTACAACGTGGAATTAAGATTTATTTGGCTCATTGTCAGCAAATGAGAAACACTTAAATGAAAACTTATTGTGTCCTTGAGCTTGAGGTTTTGCAGATGGATATCTCAGTGTACTTCGTTTATCTCCCCACTTTAACTGCTCCAATGTGTGTCCTGAGGGCAGCAGAACTTTGAAGCTTTGTGTTATTCTATCCCTGACACAGAAAGCTCCAGGCTGCTTATCTTTCACATCCACAACATTCATTAGGGAGGGTATTTGAACACATCAGGAGAGAATGGCTTTTCACATCCTCAACACTATATATAGAAATAACTGCAGCATTTATCCAGAGCCATTAAAACACTCATGTTTGAAAATAATTTTTGCTTTCCTTGGAAGGTGAGATTAGGACTTTCTGCAAGAAATCAGGCAAGGCAAAACCCCTCTCAGGAACCAATGAATGTAACAGTGAAAACTTGCAGCTGAGTGGGCAAATTCTACCTTTAATTTTATGCACTAAAGACAAGAATTTTAGATAAGGCAAGGAAGTACAAAAGTTTAAAAAAGGTGGGGGGGGGAATCAGTCATGCACATTCTCCTTAAAAACAACCACCAACAGTTTCAGGTTTATTTTGCACCAAACACATCCTGTTATGGGTTTCAATTCCCTTCTTGCAATACAAGAATTGTAATTTAATTTAAGTGTGGCGAGTTTATTAATTAAAATACATCCCTTTTTTCTGTTCCTAAAAGCACGTGATGCTTAGTTAAGATCCTGCTGAACACACTCCTGGCTTGAGCCCAGCCCAGTGCCAAGGAATCCTGGGCCCTCCTGCCATATAAGATGATGTTTCTGTTTTTAACGTTTTCTTTCACTCTTCAAACCTTTTCCTTTGCAAAAAGCATATTAATGGTAGTTTCTACTGAGGAGCAGTTTACTCAAACAATACTTAATACATCCTGAGTGCTTCAGGATGCACCACATAGTTCTGGGCCCCTCAGTTCAGGGAAGAGATTGAGGGGCTGGAGCGGGGCCAGAGAAGAGCAACGAGGCTGGAGAAGGGACTGGATGTGGCTCTGAGTGTCCTCTTAAACACCTCCAGGGACAGAGAATCCACCAGGTCTTGATCCAACCCCACTGGGATCACCAGCCCAGGGCACGGAGTGCCCCACTCTGTGCCCCACTCTGTGCCCCACTCTGTGCCTCACTCTGTGCCCTGGGCTGGTGATCACAGTGGGGTTGGATCAAGGGTTGGACTTGATGATCTCAGAGGTCTCTTCCAACCCAAGTGAGAAGAGCAACGAGGCTGGAGAAGGGACTGGAGCACAAGTGCTGTGGGGAGAGGCTGAGGGAGCTGGGGGTGTTCAGCCTGGAGAAGAGGAGGCTCAGAGGTGA
>JAJPCS010016129.1:3296-13924 GCA_021164005.1 Willisornis vidua nigrigula
GAAAAGAAAGAAAAGAAAAAGAAAAGAAAGAAAAGAAAGAAAAGAAAGAAAAGAAAGAAAAGAAAGAAAAGAAAGAAAAGCATGAGGGACCCTCAGTGACCCTTCTGAAACTCATCCAACCCACATTTAAAAATGTGATGAATTACCCCATAGGAACTTTGGTTCCTAAATACATTTGAGGCCAAACTCCTTTGTTCTAATAAACAGAAGGGATAAAATCATCAAAACCTTAAATCCTGTGCTGGTGGGAATGAGTGAGAGAACATCCCACAACAAGGCATTGAAACAATGAAACAGAGACCATGAGAAGAGCAGAGTTAAGGTTCATGGGCTGCCAAATATTTAATTTCAGGGCTGCTCAATCACACAGTTATTTCCCTGATTTCCAAACATGTGGCAAAGAAGAAGGAGCTGAGGAAAGGCCTAAAATGCCAGGAAGGGTTAGGAGGGAAAATACCTTAAAATCATTGATGGATTCAACAGCTCCAAGTCCTGAAGGCTGCAGGAGAACTTCATGAATCAGAATGAATCAGCTGATTGCTGAGGAACTGAGCCCTTGAGGTGAGTCTTCAGCTGGGGCACAAACCCAATGCACAGCACCCTGGAGATAGAGGAAATCTTTAATTTACTTTGCTTATCTTAATTGCCAGCAATTCTCTGGTGCAAGCACTCAAGCCTTCCGTGCTGCTTCTGAACTATTTTCTTTAGTCTGTCAACCCAAGACAGACTTTCTGCTCTTTCTCCCCAAAAAACTCCCCCCAGAAGGCAGCAAATAAGACCCACACTGGAATGCTGGACCCTCCACTAAGGAGATATGAGGACGTAGGTGGAGACAAGGGCTAAGTCTCAACCTTCCCCACCATCAGCAATTCCCACAGCACATGGACAAGCCACCTGGAGGGAGTGTGGATGTTTGGTGCTCTCTAGTGACTGCTCCACAAAGCCATCTGCTGCTCCTCTCCTGCTGCTGCTGCTGACAAGGGTGGAGCTCTTGGATTTCATTGGATTTCTTTCAGCTTAAACCCATGAAAATTCCTCTGTTCAAACCCCTGGAGCTGGTCAAGCAGGTTCTGATGATGGCAGCAAAGTGACCTTTTCAGCTTGTTTTTATTTCCTCTTCTCAGCTGTGGGTTCCAGACTGCTCTTGCACAGCAAATGGACCCTCCTGGGACAAGGAGCAGTGGATTTAAGCTGAAAGAGGGCAGGTTTCCATTAAATATTAGGAAGGAATTCTTCCCTGGGAGGGTGGGCAGGCCCTGGCACAGGTTGGGCAGAGAAGCTGTGGCTGCCCCATCCCTGGAAGAGTCCAAGGCCAGGTTGGATGGGGCTTGGAGCAACCTGGGCTGGTGGGAAGTGCTCCTGAAGTTCAAAAGCAGCCAGGAGGGTTTGTGTGAGATTTTCAAGCAAAGAATATTTGATCCTAAGGAGCTGCTCCATGGGAACATGATTAAAACTGCTCCAAACCCCAAATGTTGTGAGTTTTGGTGGCCAGTTCTTCCTTAACAAAGGTGCAAAAAGGTGTCAGTGAAGGAATAAAGACTAAAACTAGAAAAAAAATCCCTGCAAATACAGCCAGAGTTTCCCAGTGGCAAAGGGTTGGATTAGATGAACATTAAGGTCCCTTCCAACCCAAAGCATTCCAAGATTTTTGTGAAAGAATGGATGAGCTCACCTTGTCTGCCTTCACTTCCTCTCATCTATCCCTCCTGTCATTTTAGTCCTGCAATGATTTTTTCCAAACCTGACAGATGGGTGGAAGTCAGAAAGATTTGTGTCATGAGCACAGGCCAAGAACTCAATCCCAGGAGATCTGAGAAAGGCCAAACAGGAGCACCAGGGCTATGAAATCCCAAACCTTCAGGGGGGACTCTGTGCCTGCAGGATTCAGGCATCTGAGACAAACCCCCAGGAAAGGATTCTCCACTTCTCCCAGTAATGGCAAAATGCCCCCAAAGACCATTGTCTCACCACAGTGACAACCTGCATGGCCACCTTGACCTTCCTTGGGGCTGCCATTTCTCCTTTGGATTTTTTTGAACTCCAAGTGGTGTGTTAGTCTGGCCTTTAGAATATCCTGAGCTGGAAGGGACCCATCAGGGCCATCCAGTCCAACTCCTGGCTCTGCACAAATACCCCAAAAATCCCACCCTGTCCCTGTCCCACTGTCCAAACCTTCCTGGAGCTCTGGCAGCCTTGGGGCTGTGCCCACTGCCCTGGGGAGCCTGGTCAGTGCCCACCACCCTCAGGGGGAAGGACCTTTCCCTGAGATCCAACCCAACCCTGCCCTGGCAAAGATCCAGCTGTTCTCTTTGTCCTCTCACTGTCACCAGAGAGAAGAGCTCAGTGCCTGCCCCTCCTGTGCCCCTCATGAGGGAGCTGCAAACTGTGGGTGGGAAGAGGCTTGGAAGGTTTCTCCATGGATAAGTGAAATTCAAACTATTCTCCCAATCAAGCTGAGTCTGACTCGAGAAAACTACTTCAACTTCAGCCATGACTTAGAGAAAAGTCCTGATCTCAGTGTTATCTTTCCCCCTGCCCCACTGCTGAGCTCCCCATGGGGTGGAAATCTCCTCCAAAGCTTCCTCCAGAGCCCCATCCCAGTGCTTTGGTGCTCAAGAAGGCACATACGTTTTTTGGAGCTTTATTTTTGTATCTATATCGAGTTGCAACTTCCCCTTCTCAGAGCAACCTGTTACCCAAACAGGTCTTCTCATCCAAACTGCAGCACCTCAGTTCTCCAGATCCACAGATCTCAGATGTTAAATTGGGTTCAGACTGGCTTATGGATTAAAAATCAACTTTAGTTTAGGCTCAGAACTTGGTTGTAGAAGTTTCTTTTCCTGAGGAAACCAGACCAGAGGAGTTTCCTTGCTGTAAAATCCAGAGGGGCAAGGAGAGAAAAGACCCACCTCCCACGTGGGTCACATGTTGATTCTCATTGCTCCTGGCACCTGCTTTTAAACATCACACAGTCATCATCATGGCCAGGCTTCGTGAATGAAGACTTGGGAAGGGCACTGCCCACGCTTGCTGCGAGCTGCTGGTGGCTAAAGAGGCTGATACGGGATAGGCAGGGCCGGTCACAAAAGGCACAGGGAACGTCTCCCTGGGTGATACTGGCAAGGAACGGTTCTGTCTGCGTTGTCTTTTCTCCTCCAGACTGACTCTCCGTGCATTCCCAAAGGAAGCAGCAGTGTGGTGAATGGTGTGTCTCCATGAATCCCGACTGGAGGCCAGAGTGGACCATTGGGGCAGTCAATATGGCCAAGGCTGAGGTGTTGTTTCAGGCAGTCCTTGTATCTCCTCTTCGGGGCTCCTCTCTTGCGGCAGCCGGTGGCGAGTTCACCACAGAGCACAATCTTGGGGAGGCAGTGGGTGATCCTCCATCCTGGAGACGTGCCCTGCCCAGCACAGCTGCGTTCCCATCAGCATGGCCTCCATACTGGTGACCCCTGCCTGTTCAGAACAGACACATTGGGCACGGAATCAGAGCAGTGGATGTTTAGGATTGAACGGAGGCAGCGCTGATGGAAGCGTTCGAGAAGCCGCAGGTGGTGGCGGGAGATGACCCAGGATTCAGACCCATAGAAAAGAGCAGACAGTACAATGGCTCTGTAGACACTGATCTTTGTGCTTTTCTTCAGGTGTTTATTGGACCAGACTCTTTTATGGAGTTTTCCAAAGGCTCTGTGTGCCTTTGCCAGCCTGTTGTCTGTCTCTTTGTCGATCTTACTGTCTGAGGAAATGATACTTCCCAGGTAGGGGAACTGCTGGACTGACTTAAGTTCTGAATTGCCTCTGGTGATGTGAGGATGATGGAAGACTTCTTGAGGTGCAGGTTGGTAGAGAACTTCTGTCTTCTTCAGGCTGACTTCCAGCCCAAAAAGCTCAGCAGCCTCTTCAAAGCAGGATGTAAGTGCTGCAGAGCTGCTTCTGTGTGAGCAACGAGGGCGGCATCATCAGCAAAAAGCAGCTCATGGACAAGGTGATTCAGGGTCTTGGTGTGGGCCTTCAGTCGCCTCAGGCTGAATGGGCTTCCATGGGTACGACATCGGATGGAGATGCCGTTATCTTCATCGAGGTCTGCTGTGGCTCTTTGCAGCATCCTGCTGAAGAAGATTGTGAATAGAGTTGGTGCAAGAACGCAACCTTGTTTCACACCATTGGCTATTGGAAAGGGCTCAGAGAGTGACATCACACAGTATTTTCCCCTTTTCCATCTTTATTTTTCCCTGATTTTCTTAAATTCCTTTTGGCCAGATGTTAATTGCTTTAATGAAAGGGAAGAACTCCAAACTCCACAGCACAGATCGGCCCTGAGGCCTCTGCTTGGAAGATTTATGGGAGACGTAGGCTCTGGATGTCTGAGCCTGGAAATATTCCTTCCTTTTTGGCCCCTTCCCTCCTTCCCACCCCGCCTGAGCTGCCTGTGCCTGTGTGTGCACACACACATCTGTCTTCAGCAGGGAGAGCCACGCTGGCATCTGATAGGCTTGGGATTTATGGCTGGGGAGCCCCAGGCTCTTCCAAGCACTAATATTTTACCATCTCTCCTGCTGAAATGATGCCAACTTCCAAGAGGCCCAGTAGCCTCCTGGAGGAACCTCTGGCTACTCAGCTCCCCAGCCTGAGACAGCAGCTCCTTGGGGACCATCCCTCTTGCCTGAGCTGCCAAGAAATAAAGTCTGGGGTCTCGCAATCTTGAAGCATCAGCAGTCTCTGAGCAAGCTGGAACTTTGCTGAGCTTGTGTTCTCTTCCCTTCCTCCTTTTTGCTTTCTCTCCCCCATCAGCTGGGTTGTTTGGTTTCTTTTTTTTTTTGGTTTTTTTTCCTTTAATTTACAAGTTGAACATGAGCTAAACTCCCCCTCCATGCAGCCATTCTATCCTCCTCCTTTCCATCTTCACACTGGCAACTTGTTGGTGCTGGCCCAGAGCTGAATTTCCCCCCTGTATCACTGAAAAACAACAGCAAAAAGTTCTCACAAAGTGAGGAAACCACCCATGACTCCAGAGCAAACCTCCCACTCGTGTAAATCAGCATCAAGCCATTGAAATCCTTGTCAGGAAAGGCACTTGGGCCTGTAATTGGGATGAAAAAGAGGTAATTGTAACAAAAATGCAGCTTTAAAGCCCTGGGATCTCTCTCTGATCAGCTGTTTCTCAGCTCAGGAAGCACCACAGAGTCCTAAAGTGATTTGGGTTGGAAGGGACCTTAAAGATCATCCAGGGACACCTTCCACTAGTCCAGGTTGCTCCAGCTCCATCCAACCTGACCTTCAACACATCAGCCAGGTTTGTCTCTTTCTACCCTTTTCCAGGAGGCTGATAAAGATATTTATTCCTTTTCCTCACATTCCTCTGCTTTGGACAAACCTCAGCCCTGGAACAGATTTGCCTGTGAGAGCAGGATGTCAATCATCCCACAGCCAGGCAGGCAAAGCACGAGACAAGATTTATTTGCAAACCATCCCAGAGCTCCATTTCACCTGTCACAACAAAACAGAAAACATTCCTGGGAACAGGGGTGGGCAGGGGAAAAAAAAATCCTTTCTTTAAGTGCATGTATTAAATCCACCCACAGACATAAGTATAAATATCTATGTGGATAAATATATATAAATACACTGATTTTTTGGTTTCCTAGTGACAAGCTTGAACATCCAGCTCCAAAAAAAAAAAAAAAAAAAAGAAAAGAGCAGATTAATCTCCTGCTCCTTGCCAAGCAAACCTTGCCCAGAAGGATTGTATTTTTAGAAAACATGTCAAGCTGCAAGAAAAACAAGCAGACAGTTGTAATGGCTCCTGAGCCTCCTGCTTTACAGCAGCAGCAGCAGGTCCAGCAGAGTTCTGGTGCTCAGGAGGTTTGGGGAGTGGCCTGGAACTCTTCCACACGCTCAAATCCTCATCCCAGAAGGTCTCCAAATGGAGCCAGACCTCTCTGGGCTGGAGGAGACCTCAGGTCAGGGTTCCTCAGCTTCTTGCACTCCCTGTGCATGGCACATAAACATCATCAGGATGAACTCTTGGGGTATTTCTTGCCACATCAGGCAGAGGTGTCACAACTCTGGGTCTGCTTTTTTCAGGCTTTTCTTCTTGTTGTGTGATAGAAAATTGGGGAAGGCCACTCTGAGTTTATGTGTGGGCAGGGAAAGTGGTCAGTTTAATTAGTTGGCTGAGTGATGAGTTTGATGTTCAGTGTCCCACATTTCCTACAGACCCTGAAGCATCTCACACCTTCCCTGTGTCACACCCCTTGGGAGGTGACCCATCTCTCAACTCCTGGGGTGCTTCACTCGCCCCTTCCTGAGCACATTTTGGGACGTCTGGGGGGGTCAGCAGAGCCACAGTCACCTTGGAACAGCCTGCCCAGAGAAGCTGTGGGTGCCTCCACCCCTGGAAGTGTCCAAGGCTGGGCTGGACAGGGCTTGGACCAACCTGGGCTGGTGGAAGGTGTGGGGGTGGAAGGGGGTGGAAGTGGATGATCTTTAAGGTTCCTTCCAACCCCAAAATTCTGTGATTTTACATTTTCTGTTCTCAGGGTGATGAGGGCTGTGGTTTTATGGGGACCCCTCAAGATGCACATGGAGGGCAGAGACCAACCCAGTGTTCAGACCCCTGTCTTGACCCTACTCTGGATCCAGCTGGGCACATCCATTTCTTTTCCCTTGTGAGTGGCTGATCTTTCCTATCATGCTAAAGATTTCCTGGAGCTTCTTCTTTGCATTCAAAACAAGACCATAGTTTCAAACAGACACAGTCAGGGATCCAAAGTCACACAGCAGGGACTTGTATTTCCAGACTGAACACCTTGGGAGTCCCAGCATCCTTCTGAAGTTGGGTGTTGGTGTTCCCTCACCAGTGGGACCAGCTTGATGCTGTTCCAGTTGTCTTCTCCTCTCTGCCCATTCTAGTTCAGTGGCTGCTTCTGTCAACACCTTAGAGGGGCCCACACAGAGGTAAGAATGGTGGATTCTCCATCCCTGGAGGTTTTTCAACTGAGCTTGGCCGTGGCACTGAGTGCCATGATCTGGTAAAGGGACTGGAGTTGGCCCAAGGGTTGGACTTGATGATCTCGAAGGTCTTTTCCAACCCAATCCATTCTGTGATTCTATGACTGGGTAAGACCACAACACCCTTCAGGCATCACTTCAGCCAGTCTGAAAAGAAGGGAAACCTCCTCTGGGCACACTGGTGGCTCCTGGCAGGAGACAGGAGTCTGTGACCTCAGTTCAGCCAATGTGGCTCTTCACAAAGGATCTCAAAACCTGGGTGGCTGGTGGAGAAATAGGGATGTCTGTCCCAATCCAACATCTTTCATGCTGGGCAGGGATTGAGTGGGTCTGTTGAGAAGCTCATCTTTGGGCTGAGGTGGGAATTGGGAGGCCACACCCCCTTTCAGTGCCCCAAAGATTTGCTGGGAGTGTGAGATCATTAATTAATCTTCATCAAGGGCAAAGGCAGAAGAAAGCACACCCAGAATTAACCACCAGGCAGACCCCTGGAACAATCATTCCTGGTTATCTCACTCTCAAAAATCCAGAAGAATGAAGCCCAGATCCTGCTTTGAGGTTTCTGAGCTCTGATTTTCTCAGGATAAACACAGGGCTTAGGGGGGTGATGAGAAAAATAATATAATCAACCCCCACCCAGCCAAACCTGGGCACAGAAATTCAAAATAGTGAATTGGGGGCTGTGAATTAGGCCAGAAAATATAAATGAGATTCTCAAGCTTGGTGGAGATATTGGAAGTTTTCTATTGGTCCCAATTTTTGCCCTGTCAGCTTCTGTGGCACTGAGGGTTGTCATGGAATGACTTTATTGCTTTAGGCTCCAAAACAAGACAAACAGTTGGAGAGGAAAGGAAAGCTCAGCTGCCTCCCTGCCCCACACTCCCTCCTGCTCAGCAAATCCCAGGGATTTCAGGATCTGGGGATTTCAGGTTTTCAGGCTTTCAGCTTCAGCTCTGTGAGAAAGGCTCTCCCTGTCCACTCCTTGCTCTTTCTGGGGCCTGACCAAAGCACATGGAAACTAAGAGGTCTTTTCCTACTCACACCAGTGACCTTTGGAACACACCTACAGTGTCCCCATGTGAAAAGTCACAGCATTTTAGGGGTCATTGGGCTGCTCTTCATGCCCAGACAGTCCCTGTTCCCTCAGAGGCCACAATATTGGTGGTTATTCATGGAGTCCCCTCGTGTCCCTCCACTGCCTCAGCAAAGCAGGTTTAGTCCTGGGTGGGGGTAAGAGTCAGAGTGGACCAGGCTGCAATTCCTCTTTCAGCTCAGAGGATCTGCTGGAATGCTGGGAAGAGGAGGGAGGGGCTGTCCCAGCTACATTTTGCCTTCTCTGTCCCCCCAGCACAGGTGGAGGAGGCAGTTTGTCACCACCCCTGGGACACTGAATCACAGAATCACAGAATTCTGAACCTTTCCTGTGCCTCCAGATGGTTCACAGAGTCTTTAGTCACGTTAACACACAGTTTGCCAGACCCACAAAGGCATGTTGGGGGTCCAAATTGTGCTGGATTGGATGGCAAGAATAGGTGGGATGAAGCTCACTCAGCTTTAGTTCTGTGAAAGGAAGGTCATAAAGCAAAACTCATCATTTCCAACCAGTGAGGAAAATCACCCCTGGAAAAGCAAAATAATCCAGGAGGTTTTGGATGCTTGCCTTGGAATAAAATGAATTATTGTATTGAGTTTTGAAGTGATTAGGGAGGAGACTCCAAGGTGTTGCCCAGGTTTAAGCCTAACTTTAAAATTAGGTGAGATCTATTCTACCTTCAACATCTAATTGTCCTTGTGCTGTAACAACCCAGCCCCACAACTCCCACATCAATCACTAACTCATCACTTGGCATCTGCTTTCCCCAGTGAATTATTGGGTTCATTAATCATTCTTTTGTTCCAGTCTGTGGAAAAAAAACACCCTCCTATCTCAAAGCATTTTCAAGGCTTGTGTTGTGCCTGTACCCTGATGAGCAGCACATCTGTTCCTGCTGGAGATGGGGTGGTGGAAGGGATGGGCTCTGTTCCTCTTCCAAAGCAGCTCCTCTTTCTCTCCTCAGTCAGGGATTGGGGCTCTTTCTACTTTCAAGGTTCCTCCTTTCATCCCCAGTCAGGGAATGGGGCTCTTTCCTTCTTCCAAGGCAGCTCCTCTTTTGCCTCTTCAGACATGGAAGGGGTTTTTCTTTTTTCAAGGCTCCCCTTTCCCTCCTCAGTCAGGGATTGGAGCTTTTCTTTTTCCAAAGCTCCTCTTTCCCTCCTCAGTCAGGGAATGGGGCTCTTTTCTTCTTCCAAGGCTTCTCTTTCCCTCCTCAGTCAGGGAATGGGGCTCTTTCCTTCTTCCAAGGCAGCTCCTCTTGCCCTCCTCAGTCAGGAAATGGGGCTCTCTCTTTCTTCCAAGGTTCCCCTTTCCCTTCTCAGTCAGGGAATGGGGCTCTTTCTACTTCCAAGGCTCCTCTTTCCCTCCTCAGTCAGGCAATGGAGCTTTTTCCTTCTTCCAAGGCAGCTCCTCTTTTGCCTCTTCAGACATGGCAGGGGTTCTTTTCTACTTCCAAGGCTCTCCTTTCCCTCTTCAGCCATGGAATGGGGCTCTTTCTTAAATCCAAGGCAGCTCTTGCCCTCCTCAATCAGGGAATGGGGCTCTTTCTACTTCCAAGGCAGCTCCCCTTGCCCTCCACAGCCAGCGAATGGGGCTTTCTCTTTCTTCCAAGGCTCCCCTTTCCCTCCTCAGTCAGGGAATGGGGTTCTTTCCTTCTTCCAAGGCAGCCCCTCTTTTGCCTCTTCAGACATGGCAGGGGTTCTTTTCTACTTCCAAGGCTCCCCTTTCTCTCTTCAGCCATGGAATAGGGCTCTTTCCTACTTCCAAGGCTTCTCTTGCCCTCCTCAGTCAGGGAATAGGGCTCTTTCCTAATTCCAAGGCTCCTCTTGCCCTCCTCAGTCAGGGAATGGGGCTCTTTCCTACTTCCAAGGCTTCTCTTTCCCTCTTCAGCCAGGAAATGGGGCTTTTTCCTTCTTCCAAGACTCTCCTTTCCCTCCTCAGTCAGGCAATGGGGCTCCTCCTCCTTCCAAGGCTCCTCCTCCCCCTCTCACTCAGGGAGCTCTGGCTCCCATCCCGGTGACGCCAGTGAGTTATCACTTCAGGAAACAGTCAGGTCTGTCACTGCCCTCTGAGAAGATTGGCCTCAGCAGTGGGAGGCTGAGCAGGGGGGAGCAGGACAGGGAGCTCTCAAACCATCCAGAGAGTCTGAACCCCTTGGAATCCTGAGTTTTCCCTGGGCCTGGAATCCTGACTGGGCCCATAAACACGGAGCTGCCCTGTAGGGACACGAGTGGCACGTTCAGGAGAGCAAACCCAGCAAGCCCAGGGAACACCAAACCCTGTGCCAGCTTTGGGCTCTGCCTCCCCACACCACCACAGAGCCCAACCCCACCAGGCCTGGCTGATTTCTCCTGGAATCACAGAATCATAGAATGGATTGGGTTGGAAAAGACCTCCCAGATCATCAAGTCCAACCCTTGGTCCAACTCCAGTCCCTTTACCAGATCATGGCACTCAGTGCCACGGCCAAGCTCACTTGAAAAACCTCCAGGGATGGGGAATCCACCCCCTCTCTGGGCAGCCC
>JAJPCS010016130.1:20261-35830 GCA_021164005.1 Willisornis vidua nigrigula
GGGAGGAGTTGGGTGGATGAGTCTCCTGGTTCCACCTCCTGGTTCCACCTCCTGGTTCCATCAGAGGGTGTTGGGTGGATCAGGCTCCTGGTTCCACCTCCTGATTCCATCAGGGGATGTTGGGTGGATCAGCTCCTGGTTCCACCTCCTGGTTCCACCTCCTGGTTCCACCTGGGGGGTCCCCTTACCAGTGTGGCAGTAAATTTCCTGCTGCTGTTTGCCCATTTTTTTAGCCACACTCCATTAGCTCCCTTTGTTTGCTTTTCCACCAGCAGAGCGTGGGGTTTGGTGGAGAATTTGTGTTCCTTCAGTGTCTGCTTTATAAATAATTCAGGGTGTGAAATTTGAGGGTCACGGAACACAAACCCAGAAAGAAACTCTGAGCAAATTTGGGGCATTCCTGGCAAAGACCTTTCACCAAATGCTTTGCTTGGGTTGGATTTTTTTCCCCATAACCTGAATATTGATCATCATCCAGAATAATCTTTTCCTGGCTCATCCAGCTATCTGGGTTTATTTGAAAGATTGATAGATCAGAGGGTCAAGGGAGGTGTTTTATTGTACCTTTCTGGTCCAAATTTCCTGACTTTTTTTTGTTGAAGAAAAAAATAGGCCTTTTAAAAGGCTCAGAAAGGGCTAATAAGAACCAGATCCCAAAGTGATGCTGTGTCAGAATGTCAGAAATAACAGCTTGGCTTTGACTCCACAGCATTAATCTTGAGGCAAAGACCTTTTCCTTCAGTGCTGGGGGTTTTTTAACTTCTGAAGGGACACCAAAAGCCCTCCGTGGTTTTCAGTAGTTGGGTTTGTAGAGCTGGATCTGGACATTTGTTTACCTGCTCCAAATCATTCTTTGGGGATGATAAAGTTGAGAAGCTTCTCAGTTGGGCTGTAAAACTGGTTCCTGAGTAAAGAAAAGCTTCATTTCCCCTCTCCAGATCAGTGTCTGGGACATCTGCCCTGAAAGCTCAGAGTCCAGGAAAGGAGGGGCAGGTGCCACCTCTCAGATGCACATGAAGAGTCCACGTGGCCATGGAGGGTGGGGAGTTGTCCAAAGGGAGTGGGATCCAGATTCCACCTCATTTTTTGGAAGTTTGGGCCATCTCTGAGCTGCTGATTATTAGAAAAGAGCAATTAATTCTGAAAATCCCAAGAATAAGAGAATCTGCAGAGCCATCAAGCCTTGGGCAACCTCTTTGGGTTCCTTGAGTTGTCCTGGGTGACTCTGAAGCCTCTGGATGGGGTTTGAGAAGAGGGAGCCCAAAAGGAGTCCTGAATTTATTTGAAACTCAGCTGGGCCAGCAAAGGCAGGGAAAGGTTTCCCAGTGTCCCAAGACAGTGGACATGGAATATCTCCACATGGTTCCTTCTGTAATGGCTGATCTTCTGCATGTGGGTCACCAAAGCACGGGTGAAGTTCAGTATCTCCTTCCTCTGCTTTTATTCTTTTGGAATAAGTGGAATTCCAGCTGGGAGTTCTCCTTTTGCCCCCTTTAATAACAAGGATCAAGTGATCAGACCCACAGGGCAGGAGTTGTCTTGGCAGATCAATCAATCAATGGTTAATTATTTTTCCAGCAGAGAAGTTTGTGCCCTGCTCATGGCCATGTTCCACCAGAAATCCTGCTGGTTCCTTCTGAGCTCCAAACTCCAGCTGATGGAACATGTGGAACAACCAGTAAACCCCTCCAGCATCTAAAAAAAAAAAAGCTTTTGGTTCACAGGGATAATTCAAGGCCAGGTTGGACGGGGCTTGGAGCAACCTGGGACAGTGGGAGGTGTCCCTGTCCTTGGCACGGGGTGGGATGGGATGGGCTTTGAGGTTCCTCCCAACCCAAACCATCCCAGGGTTCTGCCTGATTTGAGTTCCCAAATCCAGAATTAAGCAAGTCCTGCAGTCCAGCAGGTGGGAATGGTGTCCCCACAGCTGCTGGTTTGCTGGAGGGAAGGTCTGGAGATGCTCCTTCCCACAGAGGTGTGTTGTCACCCACCTGTAATGGCAGGAGCTCCAACCTGTCCTGCACCTGCACTGAAGCTGCTCTAGCCTTGAATTTCAGCTTTTCTTGGAATATTCTGCAAGATCAAAAGGGTAAAAAGCAAAGGGATAAATGAAACCTCTTCTCATAAAATGGCCCTTTCAGGGTCTAATCCTCCATCCCCATGTGTGGGATCAGGACTGGTCTCTCTGTGGCCAGCAAAGCCTCCTGAGATGTGGTAATTGAAGAGAGAGGGACCATGTGGTCCCACAGCAGATTAACATTCCTTGGGCAGCTTTTATTTTGAAAGCCACCTGAGCTCCACTTGCAAGTGGGGGGAGATTGGGAGGATTTATTATGCTGGGCAGGCTCCTATTCAACATCAGGGCTTGGGCTGTGGAAATCCACACTCTCTCCTTCTCCTGAGACACTCAACTCCCTCCACCCCATCCCTGCCACATCCAACCAGCAGAGAAAGCTCGGCCATGAGAGACCCCCAATGTTTGGGGTTTCTCTGCAGTGTCTCCACTTCTCAGAGCCACGGGGATGACTTATGATGTGTTGTGTTTGCCTTGGCAGTGGCTCAAACCCAGGAATATATTTCAGGCTTGGCTTTGCAGATATTATCTCAAGTCATTTAAAAGTTCATTATAGGGCACTTGCTGGTGCTGCTCCACTAAAGGGGCTGTCAGCATTTTTCAAGGGTTTATAACTCAGCCATTAAAAAAAAAAAATCCCTCTCTGTGGGCTGAAAACTTGGCATTCAGGGTCTGGGCCCAGCAGTAAATTGTTTTTACAAATTAAAAAAAAATCACTTGGACTATTATTAAATTATAGGTGGGCTAAATTTTATTTAGAGCTCTTTCAGGCCTTTCTTCCTCCCTCCCCCCTTCTGTAAATGAACTCGTTTCCCCGATGTTTTTATTGGGTGCTGCTCTAAAATATGGATGGGCTTTTGTTCTGGCCTTGAAACTCTGAGATTTCACTTCA
Source organism: Willisornis vidua nigrigula (assembly GCA_021164005.1). NCBI lineage: Eukaryota > Metazoa > Chordata > Aves > Passeriformes > Thamnophilidae > Willisornis > Willisornis vidua. Next base: position 23,228 of record JAJPCS010016130.1, read on the forward strand.
AATATGATGGGAGTGCTCAGCCCAGCGTGGCACTTTGCACCTTCCAAGTGCTTTCTGAGCATTATCTCATTAATGTCCAGAGCAGCCTCCCCATGATGTAAGAGGGATTATTATCCTCACTTTCTGGCTGCACAGATGGAGCCAAAAGCTTTCAGGCTGTTTTTCAAAGGCTTTGGTTGCACAAATCCCTCTGGCTTTGGGTGTCTCCTGCCCTTTGGCTCTCCTAAAAATCCCAGCTGGGGTGATTCACCCAAGGCTGCTCAGAGCCAGGGGGAGACTCAGACTTTCCAGTGCCCACTGGAGGGGTTCATTCCCAGTAGTGCAGAAATTAATTTGGGGGTAGGAACCGTCCTGTTTCTAAGAAATTGTTCTTTAGGTCAGGGGGACTCAGCTCTGGGCATCTGAGGAGCTCCTGGCTGGCACTGAGGGTGGCAGAGCAAACAGGGTGGGGTGGGGTGGGGTGGAGGGAGCTCAGAGCCCACCCAGTGCCACCCCAGCCATGGCAGGGACACCTCCCACTGTCCCAGGTCACTCCAAGCCCTGTCCAACCTGGCCTGGGACACTCCCAGGGATGGGGCAGCCTGTGCCAGGGCCTGCCCACCCTCCCAGGGAAGGATTTTTGCTGGGCTTTGGTAGGTGAGAGTTTGGCACAAGTAATAAAATTAAAACTGGGCTTCTCTCTGGCCCCTCCATGCCAGGAGGGGTGACTTTGGTTTGTACCAGGGGAGAGACAGTGAGGGGTGACTTTGTTTGTGCCAGGGAGGGACAGTGAGGGGTGACTTTGGTTTGTGCCAGGGAGGGACAGTGAGGGGTGACTTTGTTTGTGCCAGGAGAGGGACAGTGAGGAGTGACTTGTTTGTGCCAGGGAGGGACAAAGAGGGGTGACTTGTTTGTGCCAGGGGAGGGACAGTGAGGGGTGACTTATTTGGGACAGTGAGGGGTGACTTTGGTTTGTGCCAGGGAGGGACAGTGAGGGGTGACTTATTTGGGACAGTGAGGGGTGACTTGTTTGTGCCAGGGGAGGGACAGTGAGGGGTGACTTTGTTTGTGCCAGGGAGGGACAAAGAGGGGTGACTTGTTTGTGCCAGGGGAGGGACAGGGGTGATTTCTGTGCGTGCCAGGAGAGGAGTCCTCCTAGTTCTGTGTCCCTGAAGAACATCCAAGGGTTGGGGAGCTCATTTTCAATCCCACAACTCCTTTATCTCTGAGAAACATCTCACCAAGTTTCCAGTGGCTTCAAAGCTGCCCTGGTTAAACCTCATCTTGGTGAGCTGCTTGATGTGATTTATGACCCAGGTGCTGAGTTTATGGGTTTGAGGACTAAGGTAAGGTGAGTTTAGCAGCTGGATTTTGTTCTGGTGTTTCTGTGGTTGCTCATGGAGGGAGGTGGAGACAATTAGAGGAGTCAGAAGCTCCTGAGGCTCCGAGGCCACTGTGTTGGTACCTCCAGAGAAGGTGCCCCACCTCTCTTGCCTTCAATGCCTTCTGACACCTTAAAATCCTTTCCCAGCTTTTGGAAACCTGCCCTCCATCCTGACTGCTCTGTTTGCCTCTGGTGTTCCCCAGGAGCTTTTTCCCAGTTTCCCTGGGAGTTTCCCAGTTTCCTCTGGAGCAGGCTCTGAAACATTATCAGGAATTACAGCAATGGTTGTGGTGTGGAAATGATACAGTGGATAATTAACTGTGGTTCTCCAGTTCCAGGCTATTAGTGGGACTTGATTAAAGCCAGACTGACTCCAGTGGTGCTTCCCAGGGAGGTTGGGAAGGTGGGAAGTCAGAGACATTTCTGACCTTGGAGAATGATCCTGGGGAGATGAGAAGTCAGGGGGACACCCTGGAAAGGGCTGTGGGTCTGTCCCCTCAGGGTTGGGATCTCTCTCCTTTCAACCCCAAACACAAAATTCCTAATTAATTGGGTCCCTGGGAGTCTGGAACAGCTGGATTTTCATGGAATTGCTAAGGTTGGAAAAGCCCCTCAAGCAGCACCACCACGTTCACTGCTCACCATGTCCCCAAGTGCCACATCCACGGGTTTTTTGGACATTCCAGGGATGGGAACTCCATCCCTGTCCTGGGCAGCCCCTTCCAATGCTTGACAACCCTTTCCACAAAGATGTTTTTTCCCTAAAATCCAATCCAAACTCCCCTGACACTACTTGAGGCCGTTCCCTCTCATCCTGTTGTGTTACTTGGGAGAAGCAGTTTCAGACCTGCACGTTGGAAGGTCGGTGGAAAAACAGGTGGAAAAACAGACATGTGGGAGAAAACAGACAGGTGGGAGAAAACAGACATGTGAGAAAACACACACGTGGCAAAATCATGATCTTGATTTAAAGAAAATGTAGATATTGATGGTAAAGCACAAATTTATTACAGCTTGGCCATAGCTGGAGACATGCAGGGAGCTCATGCCCCAAACTACGTGTCTACCAGGTACAAAAATCCAGTGATCTTTATACTGGTGGCTTCAGATATTATCTGTAATAGACCCTTGTTAGGTTTACATATGTTTTGTAATATAAGAATGTTATATAATACAGTATCAATTTAAACACACTCTCTTGTACTTCTCTACTTAGGTTTCCACCTTCTTGCTGTGTTGATGCTGAGGTGCTAAATGGGCCTCTCTTATCAGTCTTTTTATTCAAGCAAGCTCTTAGTTCCTCTTGTGTCTCACTTGTCCACCCTCCAGGCATGCCGAAGTCCTTTGTCCTTCACCTGCTGGTTACTTTTTGCAAAGTCACAATGAATATAGTTCAAAATTTTTATGCTATAATTATTGTCCATTTCAATCTCCTCAAAGGTCTCTTCCAACCCAGTTCATTCTACAATTCTAAACCTTCCTTTTTTTTCCTTTCCAAGCCATTCCAGGCCTTCCCTCTGAGCGATTACAACATTTCTCACACATCAGGCGTGTGATTACAACATCTCATTACACATTGATGGCAGGTGGAGTCTGGGCAGAGTTGGGGCCTTGTTTCTTCTGGCATCAGTTTTGGGTAGGGGTTTTTCTGCTGTTCATCCCCAGAAATAAAGATCTCAGTAGTCTTCCTCAGATTGACCTGGATTATTCCTTTTCATAGGTGACAGAGCCAAATGTAGTGGAAAAACCCCTTGGCTAGTTACCATTTTGCCCTGTTCATGTGTCTACTGCTGTGTGGTTTGTAGTTTCTGGTCCCTGGTACAGCAAACTCAGGAAAAAAGGCCCAAATCAGGGTAGAAAAACCAGAGCATGCTCAGTGATAGGGGCAAAAAGGCCCTGGGATTTTGGGGGGCTCTTCTGGAAAATGGGGTGTAGGGGTGAATGTAAGTGCATCCCTTAAGGAAGGCTGTTTGGAGTTCTGCCTTAAAGAGAACAGAGCTACCTGGAGTAGGTGTGGGGTGGCTTGTGACCAGTGGGAGGCTGTGGTGTTGCAAGGTTGGATTGGATCAAGACGTGGTGGATTCTCACAGTGGGGTTGGATCAAGATGTGGTGGATTCTCACAGTAGAGTTGGATCAAGATGTGTTGGATTCTCACTCAGTGCCACACCCAGTCTCACCTTAAACACCTCCAGGGATGGAGAATCCACCCCCTCTCTGGGCAGCCATTCCAATGCTCTCTCTGCAAAGTATTTTTGATCTCCAACCTGAACCTAAAGTCTCCATCAGTTTTCTCTGCTCTCTCAGCATCATCTGGTTTGCCTTCATTCAGCCCAGACAAAAGAGGTGACACTGCTTCTCTTTTTGCTTTTATTTTTCCTCTGTGCCAACCAATGCACGTGAAAATGTGTCAGGACTCCAATGCAGGGCTGTCTCTGCTCATGTTTGGTTAACCAATGATGTGGTGGTGGCATATTGGATGTGAGAGAGTATAAGAAGTCTGGATGTTACTGCGTGAGAGTCAGATCTAGATCTACTGATGTAATAGGAACTTCCAGGAACTAACTCCTACTGTGAGCTGTGAGAACTGTCTGTTGGTCTATCTTGAATAAACTCCCTAAGTTATGAGCCTTCTGATCAAGCCTTTTGATGTCTGCTGTGCCTGAGCTCTTCTGACCATCAGTCCACAGCCCAGCTCGGTATAAGGGACTCCCCCTATAATCGGGCCTTGCTCCTTCTCATTGAGGCACTTCAGGTCCTTGGGGGTTGATCCTGACACTCTCTGTGTGTCCCCCCAGACTCGTTCCTGACGCTGGACGAGCCCATGAACAACATCACGACGACGCTGGGGCAGACGGCGGAGCTTCACTGCCGCGTGTCGGGGCGCCCGGCGCCCACCGTGCGCTGGCTGAAGAACGACGCGCCCGTGGTGCAGGAGCCGCGCCGCGTGTCCTTCCGCGCCACGCCCTACGGCTCCCGGCTCCGCATCCGCAACCTGGACACCACCGACACCGGCTACTTCCAGTGCGTGGCCACCAGCGGCCGCAGGACCGTGTCCACCACCGGAGTGCTCTTCGTCAAGTTCGGTGAGCGCTGGGCGGAATCGCCGGGAGGAACAGCCACGGGGAGGGTGTGGTTGGCCACTGGGAATGGGCAGGTTGGACACTGAGAATGGGCAGGTTGGCCACTGGGAATGGGCAGGTTGGACACTGGGAATGGGCAGGTTGGCCACTGGGAATGGGCAGGTTGGACACTGGGAATGGGCAGGTTGGCCACTGAAAATGGGCAGGTTGGACACTGAGAATGAGGAGGTTGGACACTGAGAATGAGGAGGTTGGACACTGAGAATGGGCAGGTTGGCCACCGAGAATGAGCAGATTGTCCACTAGAAGTGAGCAGGTTGTCCACTAGAAGTGAGCAGGTTGTCCACTAGAAGTGAGCAGGTTGTCCACTGAAAATGAGCAGAGTGTCCAATGAAAATGGGCAGATTGTCCACTGAAAATTGTCCACTGAAAGTGAGCAGGTTGTCCACTGGAATTTAGCAGGTTGTCCACTGAAAATGGGCCGGTTGTCCTTGGAAAATTGTCCACTGAAAGTGAGCAGAGTGTCCACTGAAAATTGTCCCCTGAAAATGAGCAGATTGTCCCCTGAAAATTGTCCACTGAAAGTGAGCAGATTGTCCACCAAAAACTGTCCACTGAAAGGGAGCAGATTGTCCCCTGAAAATAAAGAGCAGGTTGTCCCCTGAAATGAGCAGATTATCCACTGAAAGTGAGCAGAGTGTCCACTGAAAATGAGCAGGTTGTCCACTGAAAGTGAGTAGAGTGTCCCCTGAAAATGAGCAGGTTGATGCACTGATATGGAAGTGTTACAAAGCCCTCAAAAATCATCAAGCCCAATGTCTTGGGTTGAGCTGGCAAAATGCCAACTGCCCAATACAGTGTCAGTCTTGCTCCCCCTCCCACTGAGAAAAGGGAGAAAGGGAAAAAAAACCCCTAGAAACTCAAAAGAAGATTAAACTTAAACTAATTATATATATATTTATATAGAAAAAAGAACATTAAAAGAAAACTACAATATAACACACACAAGTTAGAACAATTTTCTGCTTCCCACTGAAGACAGACCCCATTGCTCTGCATTTTAAAAGCACCCCAGAAGACACCCAGCAAGGAACAGAAGGAAAGAATAACAATAAAATGTTTATTTCCCTGAATTAAAACAAAATGCAGCGTAGTGGCAGCAGCAGCAAGGCCTCAGAAATCTAAAGCCTAAATTTAGGCCTACACTGAGCTAAACCCATAACACCAAACCATCAGTTGTGTTTGCCACTAAACCATGTCCTCAAGTGCCACATCTGTGCATTTTTGGACACCTCCAGGGATGGTGACTCCACCACTGCCCTGGGCAGCCCGTTCCAAGGCTTTCCATGAATCACCTGGGTTGTAAGAGACCTCTGAGATCATCAGAAATTATCCCAGTGGTCAATCTAAACCATCCTTGAGGCCATTCCCTCTCCTCCTGTCCCTGTGCCCTGGAGCAGAGCCCGACCCCCCCTGGCTCCCCCTCCTGGCAGGGATTGCAGAGCCAGAAGGTGCCCCCTGAGCCTCCTTTTCTCCATGAATATGGTCCCTGACTGGATTCAGAGCTGAGGAGGGAAACCAGTTTGGTCTCAGGTGCCTGAGGGACTTTTGTCTCAGTGAGTGAGAAAGGTCAGTGTTCGTGGCAGACCCAGGGCATGGTCCTGTCAGGGGAAAGAAGCACCTTTTCTTCCAAGTTCAGAGTGAGATAATTGCCTTTAACAGCTGAGAAGATTCCAAACAAGAAGCAGGTTTAGAGTGTCTTCTCCTCCAGGGTCAGGGTGAGATAACTCAGAGGTGAAGACACTTGCACAGAGTGCTGGTTAATCCTCTTAGAAACTGGACACAATGACTGATCTGTGTGATGAGTTTCATGGTCTTTTTTCCTAAACCTCCCCCATTTTCTGTAACTCCTGAGGACAATTAATCCCTGGATGTTCTCCTGAGGCAGCTGGGCTGGAGGTTGAGCTCCTCACCTGCTCCTTGTTCTGCCCCTCAGTGCTGCAGCACCCAGGCTTGTCTTGGGGCTGAGGAGCTGCCACTGCCCTTTGCAGCTCCACATCCCCCACCACAGGCTGTTCTTTGATCTTCTAAAAGCTTTTCAAGAGCTTCCTGCTTCCCACCTCCCATAACTCATCCTGCTGTTTTTCTCCTGTCCCTTTTCCAGGTCCTCCACCAACAGCCAGCCCGGGATCCTCGTAAGTTGTTTCATGTCTGTTGTGTCTACTCGTTCATCTTCCCTTTCAGCAGTCACAGGTTCATTTGTCATCTGGTGTGACAGGAGCACTTTTACCTTCTGCCTTCAGTGAGACAGGCTGGGAATTTATTGTGTCTGAATTATCTGTCTCGTTGCTGTGTTTTCATGTTCTGGTGTCAGCTCCTATTTCTCATCCTGGATTTCTTCATTTCCAAGATTGTTGCCTTTAGGCCCTTTGGTGCCTTCAGTCCTTGAACTGATTCCAGTGCCCCTCCAGGTACTTCAGGCATGTCAGAGCCCAGTGCAGAAAATATTTATCACTGCAAGGAGATTTTACTACCAAGGAGCTTTTTGGTGATTTTAAGGCCCTGCTGGTCCTAAACTGTGTCTTTGTCTCTCTGTACCTGCAATTTAAACCTGGATTTTTAGAGACTGAGGCTGTGGGTGGCCTTGGTGAGGATGTCCTGGAGCTCAGCTCTGGGGCTGAGCATTTGCCACGTTGGATTTTGGCCCTGGAGCTTCTGTGGGTGGCAGTTTTGGGGGAATACTCAAGTCTGGTTTTAAAGCACATGCTCAAACCTGCTCAGCTTTTGGAGCCTCTCGTTGCTTTTTGATCTTCATCCCTGCTGAGGTCTGGATTGGTTTGGTGGTGGTGTGTCCATTTTAGGGACATCTCATGTGAAAACCCACCTCTGTTGGGGAGGGAAGAGAAACACAGCACCAACTAAACCACCAAATCTATTCATATAATTAGTAAAAGTTCAGAAACTTCTTGATTTGAGCATTCCTGGCTCCTTGTGGAAGATCCTTCCCAGGGGATTGCAGAAGTGGTGGAGCACAGCTGGGCTCTGTTCAACAACTGCCCCAAGAGTGTAGTGGGGGGTAAATTAAACCTCCAGTTGACATGATCTGCTCTAAAAGGAGCTGGAAAAACTCTGCTGGAGTGAGATCCAGTGGGAAGAACTCAAGAAATGATCTCTGTGTTAGAAAACCAAAAATCAGTTTATTGTGTCAGGGGCATCTTCCAGGGAGGTTCAACCTGCAGGTGAAACAGTTCCCTCACAGCACAACCTTCTGACTTAGAATGATGGAATGGATTGGGTTGGAAAAGACCTCTGAGATCATCAAGTCCAACCCTTGGTCCAACTCCAGTCCCTTTACCAGATCATGGCACTCAGTGCCACGGCCAAGCTCAGGTTAAAAACCTCCAGGGATGGGGAATCCACCCCCTCTCTGGGCAGCCCATTCCAATCCCTGAGCACTCTCTCTGCAAAGAATTTTTTTCTGATCTCCAACTTCAATTTCCCCTGGCAGAGCTTGAGCCCATCGTGCCCCCTTGTCCTATTGCTGAGTGCCTGGGAGAAGAGACCAACCCCCACCTGGCCAGAACTTCCCTTCGGGCAGTTCCAGACAGTGCTGAGGTCCCCTCTGAGCCTCCTCTTCTCCAGGCTGAACACCCCCAGCTCCCTCAGCCTCTCCCCACAGGGCTTGTGCTCCAGCCCCTTCTCCAGCCTTGTTGGTCTTCTCTTCTCAGTTGGGTTGGAAAAGACCTCTGAGATCATCAAGTCCAACCCTTGGTCCAACTCCAGTCCCTTTACCAGATCATGGCACTCAGTGCCACGGCCAAGCTCAGGTTAAAACCCTCCAGGGATGGGGAATCCACCCCCTCTCTGGGCAGCCCATTCCAATGCCTGAGGACTCTCTCTGCAAAGAATTTCTTTCTGATCTCCAACTTCAATTTCCCCTGGCAGAGCTTGAGCTGTGCCCCCTTGTCCTATTGCTGAGTGCCTGGGAGAAGAGACCAACCCCAACTTCCTGGAGAGCAGCCTGGCACCTCCTGGGAGTGTCCTGGGAGTTGCCAAGATGTGGTGGTTCAGGTTTTAGAGGAGCAAAGTGAGTGGCTCAGCAATATTCCTGCCCTGGGGTGTGCAGGGGTTGCTGTGCAACAGCAGGACTGAGGATCAGACTGGTTGGGGTGTCGTGGGCTGGCACCTCCTCAGCAGAGAATATAAATTCCTTGTGTCAATATTGCCCTGGAACAGTCCTTAGTTTTTCCATAAATCCCCTTCTGTGTCTGTAACCTAAATATGACATTGTTTTGTTCTTTATTTAACCCCTGGGAATGAGGAGAGGAGGGAAAGAGGAGACCAGAGGGCTGTAATTGTAAAGAGCATTTGATTCATCAAATCAAATGGGGGTTGTGATTCCCAGAAATAGCTTTGGAAGGCTTGTGAAACCTCAACTCCCCCAGGATTCTCCCATCTTCTTTCTCAGTGATTCAGATTTATTTTAATTTCTCCCTTGCAGTCAAACACATGTGGGGTTTTCAGTAAAAGCAGATCCTTCGTGCAGGGGCTGAGTGGAGGCTGAGTGTCACCATGGTTGCTCCAACAGCAAAACACACAACCCCCTGGCCCCCATCCAGGTGGGCCCTGGCCACCATCCAGGTGGGCCCTGGCCAACTGGGGGATTCTGCATTTCAGAGAAACCTTCCCATGGAAATGAAATTTTATGGGAGAAAAATTGCCAGTAAAGAGGCAAGAGTAGGTGGATTTTGAGGAGGAGCTCCCAAGGCTGTGCCCCCAGGAGGGTGCCAGGCTTGCCCCCCAGCACCTTAGAGGTGTGTTCACTTCCAGTCCTGTGCCAGCCTTTGCCTCTCACAGAAACTCCCTCCCCACATGGAAATTTTGGAAGAGGACTGAGCACAATTCCCACAAGTTTTGGTGCAGGATCTTTTATAGAATGATAGAATGGATTGGGTTGGAAAAGACCTCCGAGATCATCAAGTCCAACCCTTGATCCAACCCCACTGTGATCACCAGCCCAGGGCACTCAGTGCCCTGGGCTGGTGATCACAGTGGGGGTGGATCAAGACATGGTGGATTCTCACTCAGTGCCACATCCATAGAATCACAGAATGGATTGGGTTGGAAAAGCCCTCTGAGATCAAGTCCAACCCTTGGGCCAACTCCAGTCCCTTTACCAGATCATGGCACTCAGTGCCACGGCCAAGCTCAGGTTAAAAACCTCCAGGGATGGGGAATCCACCCCCTCTCTGGGCAGCCCATTCCAATCCCTGAGCACTCTCTCTGCAAAGAATTTCTTTCTGATCTCCAACTTCAATTTCCCCTGGCAGAGCTTGAGCCCATCGTGCCCCCTTGTCCTATTGCTGAGTGCCTGGGAGAAGAGACCAACCCCCACCTGGCCAGAAGTTCCCTTCAGGCAGTTCCAGACAGTGCTGAGGTCACCTCTGAGCCTCCTCTTCTCCAGGCTGAACACCCCCAGCTCCCTCAGCCTCTCTCCACAGGGCTTGTGCTCCACTCCCTTCTCCAGCCTCGTTGCTCTTCTCAGTTGGGTTGGAAAAGACCTCTGAGATCATCAAGTCCAACCCTTGATCCAACCCCACTGTGATCACCAGCCCAGGGCACGGAGTGGGGCACGGAGTGTCCTGGACTGATGATCACAGTGGGGTTGGATCAAGACATGGTGGATTCTCTGTCCCTGGAGGTGTTTAAGAGGACACTCAGTGCCACATCCAGTCCCTTCTCCAGCCTCGTTGCTCTTCTCTGGCCCCGCTCCAGCCCCTCAATCTCTTTCCTGAGCTGAGGGGCCCAGAACTGAACACAACACTCAAGGTGTGGCCTCCCCAAGGCAGAGTCCAGGGGAAGGGTCACTGCCCTGGCCCTGCTGGCCACGCTAGTTTTGATCCAGGCCACCTGGCCAGAACTTCCCTTGAGAGAGTTACAGACAGTGCTGAGGTCACCTCTGAGCCTCCTCTTCTCCAGGCTGTGTTGGTCCAACAGCTTGTACCTACAACTTGCAGGTTCTGAGGCACAAACTCCAAGTGGGATATTCCATGTGGAGGCCAATATAAATATATTTGAGGGGGAAAAGCCCCACGTGGTCCAGGTTGGAGGTGAGTGGCTGGTGCTGACACAAACCATGGCACATCCTGCTGCATGACTTCATCCCAGGGCAAAGAATCCTCCCTCAGTTCTGCCAGGGGCTGGCAGGCAGGTTATCTGCTGGCAGGATGCCAGGGGGCACTGGGAATGTTCCCAGGGAGAGCTGGCCCTGTCCCCTCCACGGGGGCTTTGATCTGGTGCACATTTATCTCTTGTCTCACCTTTCCCCTGCTCTGATTATTGTGCTGCAGGTCCCTCTGGGACATTCCTGTGGCATCACAGTGAGGGACATGCTGGGGCACCAGGGGGGACATTTTTGGGGGAGTCAAGGTGAGGGTGATCTCAGAGGTCTCTTCCAACCCAGCTGATTCTCTGATTCTCTGGTTCTTGGACTTTGCTGAGTGAGCACAGAGCAATTCAAATCTCTGGATAAAGTCAGTGCAGAATTGAGGGAACTCTGTTTGTGTCTTGTGTTAAATGGAGTGTTCCTATTCTGTTCTGTCAACCTCAGGGTACTTCCAGAACTAAATATACCCCTTATCTGGGAACCCTCTGTAGTCCCCTTGTCTTCCAGGAGACTGGTGGGAAATGGAGCCAAAAGGACATCAAAGGTGTGTCCTTGCCTGGAGCTGCTTGTGCTGCCTCAGATGCCACTGAGGTGCCACTGTGGGCACCTTGACTGGGTTGGACATCTTGGGCTGATGGGCCCAAACCACTGCAGGAATGGCCTGGAACAAAGTAAAGGATGGAATCATGGAATGGGTTGGGTTGGGTTGGAAGAGACCCAAAAGATCATCTTGTTCCATCAGGACACCTCCCACTGTCCCAGGGTGCTCCAGCCTGGCCTGGGACACTCCCAGGGATGGGGCAGCCACAGCTTCTCTGGGCACCTGGGCACACTCTCCACCAGACTGTGCCATCATCTGCACCAACAGGTTTGTCCCTTGGACTTGGGGGAACCACGTGGGGCTCAGCACAGGGGCCACCAAACCCCCCCCTGTGTCCCAGGGGGTGGGTTACACTGCTGGGTTTGGGGGTTAAACCCAATTTCTCTTTGTGCCATTGCATTGATTGTAATATTTTTATTGAGTTGTAACTCTGACTTTCTTTTGTGCTGGGTTTGTTTCTCCTGCTGCTTCACCTCTAACCCAGCACACAGCTCTACCTTAAGCAGTAAAAATAAAAACACACCAGAAAGGTCAAGGACAACCAACCAACCTCCTTGATGTCCCTCCCCAGCAGCCTGTGGTGGGATCACAGACCCCTTTGGTCTCAGGAGGACACATTGCTGGAGTCTCCGTGGTTTTTATTGCCCATTGTGTTACTTCTGAGGAGGATCTTTAGATGTAGGAGGAAAAAAGGGAATTAATTCTCCAACATGTACTTAGGGCACAAAATGATTTCTATCTGTTGAGGAAGGAGTTAAAAGTAATGAAGTCAGAAAAGTGCCAAGTGAACTTGTGGCTCAGTTGTCTTGATTAGGATTTTCTGAAGGAGGAAATCCAACTTCTGTCACACAGAGCAAGTGTGTTCCAAAGCCTTGTATGGTCTTGTTTGACTCCAAAACCTGCAGCATGTGGTGGCCCAGTGTTGTCCTGGTGTTCTCCCAGGAGCTGGGAGTTGGAAGGGGTGGAATAAAGACCCAGTGACACATTTCAGAATCCATGTCTGAGCTCATCTCTGAGGCACAGGAGGTTCCCCTGTGCTGCAAGGCCTTTAATTAGGAGGGAAATCCTCGTTAAAGGCCTGTAACGTTTCTGTGGTCGCAGTAAAACATCTTGTGGAACTGGGCAATAAAATCCCAGTGGGCAGAGCTCAGTCTTGGTCTCAGTTTGCTCTTCTCCTTCAGTGCCCAGCTGTTGTTGGGCTCCCTTGGCACCACTCCAGGCAGGTGGTTGGTTTAAGTGCCAGCCTGGCTTTCAGTGGGCTGCAAAAGGAATTAGGATGAAAAATTGGAAATGTTACAGGAGGGAAAGCCCACATGGCTTGTGGTGGGAATTATGAAAAACTGGGAATAATAATAATAATAATAATAATAATAATAATAATAATAATAATAA
>JAJPCS010016134.1:0-51817 GCA_021164005.1 Willisornis vidua nigrigula
GGCTGGGCGAGGAGGGAGCGGGACAGGGAGCGGCAGGAGCAGGGACAAGGACAGATGCTGGGACAAAAGCGTGGGGACGGGAGGGGCGGTAGCTGTGGCTGTGCCGACGCGGGGGGCTCCGGGGCAGTGCGGGAACATCCTCGGTCCGTGGTCGCGTCCTGCCCGGTGCCTGCGCTCTCCCTCTGCAGGGCTGCGAGCGCAGCTGAGTCTGGAGGAAGCCGGCGGGGGGCTGCGAGCGCCCGGGCAGTCCGTGCGCCTCTCCTGCCGTGGGTCCGGTATCACCTTCGAGAATCATTATATTCGCTGGTACCGTCAGGCACCCAAAGGGGACTTCGAGTGGGTGTCCTGGATAAGCCATTATTCATCACATATTCAGTTTAGTCCAGCAGTGGAGGGTCGAGCCACAGCCTCCCGGGACAATTCCCGCTCTGAGGCATCTCTCAACCTGCATCTCCTGCACGCTGGGGACTGTGCCTCCTACTTCTGTGCTGTTTGCACAGAGACACGAAATCCGACTGAGCTTGAACACAAACCACCCGTCAGTGTCCCGTCTCTCGGCCTCGGAGCTGGAAAGGGCTCTGTCCCAAAGATATACAGGGTTGCTCCCAAAGAGTCTTGTAATCACAGCTTAGAGTTTGCAAATGTTTGATTCTAATAGGGACGTCCTACCTTTTGCTGTCCCCGAATGAGCTCCAACACTTACACTTGTCTTCTCATGCGTCCTGTCAACTCACTGCCCATCCGCCCAAACTGCTTCACCTCTGGAAACTTTTCCAGTTCCCCTTGTTTCCGACTATTATGGGCACTCAGTGCAAATGCTGAGGTGCATGAACAGCCCTGCTGTGGTTTTGGGCACAGCTCAAGTCCACTGAGTTCAGCCCATGACTTTTGCTACCTGAGGGGTAAGCAGAGGAAATGGGGAAATTCGAGAAGCTACTATGGGAGCTTAGTGGGAGAATAGGGAAGCCTATGTTTCTTTCCCAGATCTGAGATTCTAAAGGAAGCAAGGGTTTGAATGTGTGTTTGTTTGCTGCTGGATCCTGGAGATCACATGCAGAAAGCCAGGGGGGTGGTGGAGTACTTTAAGTGATTGCTTCAACTGTACCTATCTGTTCATCTTTTTCTCCTGGATTTGCAGATGGCATTTTCTGGGTGCAGACAGAAGCCTCAGGCCCTACATTAGGGAAGACCTCAGAATCTGTCTTGCTTACCTGTCACATCTCTGGTGTCCCCATCACTGACAGCAGCTATGCATGGGACTGGATCCGGCAGACTCCCGGCAAAGAACTGCAGCACATAGCACTGCAGTATCCTTACACAGAACTCCAGCACATCGCTTCATCCTTCCAGACCCAAGTCACCAGCTCTGCAGACCCCTCTAGAAACCAGCTGTTGCTGGAAATACTCTCACCAGCAGCTGCAGACACGGCCACCTATTTCTGCAGCACCAGAGAACTTGAAAAGGGCACAGTGCTTGAAAAACAGGCAGGGCCAGGGCAGAACTGGAAGGAGGGGCTTTAATCCAGCAGGGTCTTTTGTGGTTGCTGCAAAGCAAGGCTTATCCCAAACTTCTCAAGGCTAGTCTGTGCTTTCTTTTCCCAGAAACAGACACGATAATAACAATAGCAGCAGCAGCCTTCCACAAGCACACCCCAAACCATGAACATGTTGTTAACTTCTTCCTTCCTTTTCAGTATCTTCTACAGGCAGAAGGAGCCAGAGAAAGAGGCTGTTTAGTTTTGGTTTTGTTTTTAATTAAAGAATGTGCTGGTTTTGGTTGAAGTAGAGTTAATTTTCTTCACAGTACCTAGAATGGGACTATGTTTTGAATTTGTGCTGAAAACAATGTTGATAATTCAGGGATGTTTTAGTTATTGCTAAGCAGAGCTGACAGAGTCAAGGCGTCTTCTGCTCCTCATACCCCCTGCCAGTGAATAGCTGTGGGTGCACAGAATTTGGCAGGGAACACAGCTGGTTCACAGAATCAGAATCAGAATCACAGACTATTCTGAGTTGGAAGGGACCCACAAGGATCATCAAGTCCAACTCCTAAGTCAATGGCCCACAGCTGACCCCAACTGACCAAAGGGGTATTCCAGACCACATCACATCATGGGCAGCATATAAAGATGGGTGAAGAAAGAGAAAGGGAGAGACACTGAGTGATGGCATTTGTATTTTCATGTGACTGCTCTGTATGACGGAGCCCTGGTTTTCTGGATACGCTGAGCAGTGTGTCTCAGTGGAAGAAGGCAATGAATTCCTTGCTTTGCTTTGCTTTGCTTGTACACAAAGTACTTGTTTTATTTATGAAACTGATGAGTCATTTATTAAACTCACAATTTACTCACTTTTACCATTCCAATTCTCTCCTCCATCCAAACAGAAGGAAAGGAGCTTAGTTGCCACCTGTGGTGAAACCATGACAATGAAACACAATGAGCATGGAAGGAGTTAAAATTTTAAAGTGGAAAGGCAGAACTCAACTGCATTTGGATACTTCACATTGTTTAGGCAGTCTCACAGTAATGTTGTCATAACATGTAGCAAAAGTCAATTAATTGTGTCTGAGAAGAGAGTGGCACTGCACCAGGAGCTGCCCTGCCAAGATGATTTTTCCCAGGACATGATGAAAAATTCCTTTTCTACACTTCTAAATTTGTGTTCATGTGAATAAAAACTTTTTTCTTATTCTCGGGATTGACTGTTTATTTGGAAGTATAGATTTTCATGGAAGATGTTTGGAGACTTAAGCAAATGCATCCATGTGCTTGTGTTCACAAGCAGAGTGCCCGAGGCATCCTATACAAGAGCTGCATATGCCAGAGGGTCAGCTGTCCTCAGACTTTGTCCTGATTACCACATCTGACTCTAGGGAAGGATTGCTGCAGTGCATTAATCTATTGCCATTCATCACAGGAGTCTGCCTGTCAGGCCAACGTCAAATGTCTTGCAAAGGCTACAGACACAAAGGAAAAGCCACTTTATTTCTTCTGTTACCTCCTTCTTTTCTTGTAGGTATTAGCAGCTCAGGGACTTCCACAAGCAGATATTGTAGCTCACTTTTCAAATCACTGCTTTTAAGTGTCCTCTCCATAAGGAACATTGTGACTTACTGTTTTATGCTCAATATCTAAATATCTAGTTTCCTATGATCACCTGTTACTCTGTGACCAGTAACATCCCTTATTTGGAAGAAAGGTTTAATGGGATGGTTCTCTCAACAGAAGAACATAATCCCCACACAGCCTTTAAGAGAAAAGTTGCTTCCTTGACCAAGGTATCCCAGAACTAGTTCTCCATCAATAAAAAGGCTATGGACAAAAGCTCTTGTAAATGTCTGATGAAATCAGGTGGATGTGCTGGGAGACAGGCTCAGAGCGAGCTGTTCACCCCCCACATCTCCCTGCCAAGAAAAGGAGAAAATTTTGTTAAAATACAAATGGAGATTTCAGGGGGAATAAAAATAATTATGCTGGAAGGGCCAGGATACTTCCTTTTGGAAAGCAGTAGTGTACACCTTTCAGCAAGGGCTGAAGGAATTCAAACAGCCTCTGAAATGTGTCTTCATCTGCCTAGGACACATTTCTTCTGGAGGAGAGGGGGACTTCCTCTCTTCCCATTTCCTCTGAAGCAGAACTCAAGTACGTGTCTTCAGTGTCTCTTAGTGGAACACAGCTTAAACATTCTCTCCAGCACATCACTGATGGTATTGGAGCACCTCCTGGAATGTTTTGAAGTACCTGCACCAGAACAGAGATGGAAAGAAGAAAGGCAGAACTCAATTTTTAAGCCAAAGAGATTCAAGCGCGTGGCTTGTGGGAGTCTGTGAGCACAGCTGTGCTCTGTGGCCACTGCAATGGAAACAGGCTGTGCAATGGCCTCTGAGATCTCAGAGACAAGCAGGGTGAGGCCTGTTTCAGGAGATATTTAGAGCTTGTTCTCTTTGTCATGCCAACAGCTGAACAGGCTGAAAGGGTCAGGTCAGCACATTCCACAGCTTTCATGCAGGAGAGAAGCAATAAGGAGGAGAAAGCAATTTGACACACTCAAGGAAATAGCAGACGAACATGCTTATGTTAACAATGGAAAATAGCAGGACTGGGATTTAGAACAGTGATTAAAAATGAGAAATACACCTTTGTACTCAATGACAACAATAATGCAAACAGGATGAAATAATGCTATTTCTTTTTCATGTCCTAGGACTGGATCTGAGGATTAGGAAACTGCTACACAATTCCAAGTTACCATTCAAGATCATTAAGGTGAGACAAAAATCAAATTATAAGCCAGCTTCAGTCAACAAAAACCAGATGTTCCTCAACTTCACACTCAGTGAAAGGCACATACAAATAAATCAAAACTTTGAACCACAGACAGCTCCATGGTCAAATAATCAGTTCATAAGATTAAAGAGACTTAGGAAAAGGAATGGTGCATACAATCAGGAAAAAAAAAATTACATGACCCTTACAAAAATTATACTCAGAATCACTAAAAGTACTATATCTGAGTAAATAAGCAACGTTAGCACATTAAGGTAAACGGAGTCCATTGAACCACCATCAGCTAAACCAAAATAACTTCTAAAGAATTCATAAACATGGACTGATTTTTAGTTTGTCATGAAAATGGGCTTTGAGAACAGATATGCTTAGAGGCCCAGAAACAGTTAGGAAATACAGAATGAAAATAAATTGTAAATTAGCAAGCCTACAGATAACACCCAGATGCTACTCAGATACTCTGAAATATTTCACCCTAACTCTCTTGGTGTTTGTTAAAACACAAGCAAGTAATCAGATCCTGTCAATGAGAACAGGTCTAACAGTAATATTCTTTTTTGAGAAGTATGGACAATATTTTAGTGAGATTAAAGCTAACTATGCTGTCTGTCAGGAAAAAAAAAGCTATAATGATAATGTTACTTGTAGTGCAGAGCATCCTCTGAAACTGTATTAGATGTTCAGAAGTAGAACATTGTAGAGGAGCAGGAAAATAAAAGCCAGCTCTTCAAAGACATAAAAGAGCAAACATCACCTGGCACTGAAAAAAAACCCAACTAAATATTTTTGTAGAACTGTCTACCACAGTGTGAACTACGTACCACAGTGATTGAAAGTGACTGAACCACCATACATGAATTGTCTCTCTCAATCCTTTCTCCTGAATGTGGAAATGTGGTGCCCTACATGGTCTATTTTTCCTCAGACAACTGTGTGGACAAAGAAAAATTTGACATACAGAATTACTCAAACAGCAGAAAAAACATTTTTATGCAAGACCAATTTCTTCAAGGTTTGGATCTGATGTCATTTTAGTCATCTGTTTGTGAAGTTGAACAAGAGGGCATTAACCTACTGTATTTAGATGTTTCCATAAAGCTCAGCATTATGTTCTTCTCTTCATCTCAGAGCACAGAGGAGGTTTTTGGCAAGAACAAAGATCCTTTTACCTTTATAGCCAACAGTGGCCTGAAGCAGATGCATGAGGAGCAAGAACAGGAGGCCAGAAAGGGCACTTTCCACTAGCAATGTCCCAGCTAGAAACATCAGAGCAAGGACTTTGAACCATGTACGGTTGATTTGTATTTAATAGTTTATTCAGGGTCCCTTTGTTCATCATTTTGCCTTTTGCAACCTTTGCTTGATTTAGTGCTTTGCCAAGATGAATCATTCTTGAATTTGAAAGAGCTAATCTCTGAAAATGAGCAGGTCTCCTAGACCCCTCCTCTGTCCAGGACCCAAACTTATAGGATTCCCCCAAAAAGATCCCTGAAGAGCCCAGATTCTGCTCTCCTGAAGTCCAGGGCTTCACTCCTCTTTTTTGCATTGCTCTCTACTCTCTGGATCCTGCGCTCAAACATTGCTGCCCCTGAACATCTCACAGCCACCAGAAATTTTTTCTCATTTGCAAGTAGGAGGTGGTCATGGTTTAGGAATGGTATTCTCCAGTTTAATCCTCCTGCTTAAACCGTGCTGCCGCTCACTCAGAGCAGTGGGATATGGAGGATTGAACTGGGCAGGCTCAGCTCGACTGGTGGAGCCTCAGGTGTAGAGTAACCAGGTGGCCTTTACTAAATATAGATCCCATTGTTTTCAATGTGGTTTTTAAAAGCCCATTTTACTGTTTAACTTTCTGTTGTAGTTTGGGATTATTATGTAAACTCTCTCCCCTGCCACTAACTGACCATGCCAGCAGTTAACAAAAAGGAGTAGTTAACTGCTGAGCACCTGGGTGGGGGCAGGTTTGTCTCTTTTGTTTTTGGGGACATTTTTTCCATTCTTAGCTCGGCGGAACACGGGAGCGGTGTGCGGGCGGCCGAGGAGGGAAGCTGCTTTGCTGGCTACTGCTGGGGTTTCTTGCTGAGACACTGCTTTTCTCCTCGCCACGGCTGTTTCTCCTGGTTCCTGCATCTGGGATCCCGGCCTCTTTTCCAGTCTCACCACCGCCTGCACCATCACGGCCTGCCTGCCCCGGCTGGGGCAGTGACCTGAGAGAGAGAGGTTTTGCAGCTGCTTCTCCAGGACACGTGGTGGTTCCCACTTTCAGCTTTCTTTCTTCATTTGGGACAAGAGACACAGAGTTCACCTGGGAACTCACCCTGCTGCCAGCCGGACTGTGACATTGACTACCTAAGTATAACTTTTCTCTCGGAGGAAAACCTGCTGGGTTTTGTTGTTGTTTTTTTTCTTTCTCTTGTGGTGTTGGGGAAGCGGTTTGCACTAGTCTGTTTACATACATACATACATACATATATATATATATATATATATCAGTGAAGAACAGTTATCCTTCTTGTATTAAAATTCCTTTTCTTAAATTTGATAAAGAGTGGCGTGATTATTGTGGAGGAGGCCCCCCTCCCCCGCTTGTGGGTAAACATTTTGGTTTTTCCCTTCAAACCAGGACACTTTCCCAGATGCTGGTGCATGGCAGGGAATATGACACACTCACTCCGTCTCGTGCTCTTTGGCCCAGGTGTCAATGAGGCTATTTCTAAAATGAGTCCTGTTGTCTGACACAATTCTCTCTGAGTGGATGTGTCACCACAGGACTTGCTTTTCCAGGCACAGTATGGTGTAAGAGGCAGTGCTGTGAGGCACAGGATGCGTCTCCAGCCATCCAGGGTTTGTGTCCACCATTGTCAGCATGTGGCACTTGCCTTGGTTGGTCTGGGGAGTGTGATGGGATCGATCTGCCAGGCCTCCCCAAATTACATTTCAGCTCTTGTCCACTACACCACAGGGGCTTCACTCACTGCTTCATTGCAGCACGTGTCACAGTTATGTATAACCTGAGAGATGTAGTCCCGTGGTTAAATCCACACCTCAATCACAAGCCCATTTGGATGTTGCACCTCTTCCTGATGACATGAGGGGTCTTGGGCCCACTGAGCCAGAAATAATTCACAGATCCACCTGAGGCACTTTGATCTTGGCAGCTCAATCTACTTGTCCACTGTTGCAATGCTCTTCAGTAGCCTGATTTGGGTACCTGTGCATCTGCACAACAGACTTTCACAGCCAACTTCTCTGTGCAGGCAGTGATGTCTTGCCCCAATTCAGCAGCCAGATGAGTTTCCCTCTGTACTGCCAATTCGTGTTTTTCCATTGTTCCAGCCATCCCACAGAGCATCTGCCACCATACACAAGTCAGGTGAGAGGTAGAGCTCTGGCCATTTTTCTTGTTCAGTGACATCTAAAGCCAACTGGATAGCCTGCAGCTCTGCAATCTGACCTGATCCACCTTGTTTCTCAATAGCTTCTGCAACTCACTTGCCTTCCCAGTCTGACTTTCATAATCAGCCTGGCTTCAGTCACTACAATACTGCTGAAAGGTATCCCTCCACATCTCCATGATCCCGCAGTTCTGAAACCAGTGTTAAAGCTGAAAGGCTGGGAGAGCTGGCCTTGTTCAGCCTGGGGAAGAGAAGGATCCAGGGAGACCTTCAAGCCCCTTCCAGTGCCTAAAGGGGCTCCAAGGGAGCTCGAGAAGGACTTTGGAAAAGGGCCTGGACTGACAGGACAAGGGGGAATGCCTTCCCACTGAAAGAGGGCAGGGATAGGTGGGATATGAGGAAGAAATTCTTCTCTGTGAGGGTGGGGAAGCCCTGGCACAGGCTACCCAGTGATGTTGTGGCTGCCCCATCCCTGGGAGCGTTCAAGGCCAGGTTGGATGGGGCTTGGAGCAACCTGGTCTAATGGAAGGTGTCCCTGTCCACATCAGGGAGGCAGAACTGGGTCATCTTTAAGGTCCCTTCCAACTCACACCATTCTAGGATTCCCAATTGGAGAGGAGCCCAGGCAATGTGCACTAACCTGCACTGCATCACCCCTTCCAGTTCTTGGGTCTGGTGAGCTGTCCCACCACATCTCTACTGTCAATGAGATTATGGACCTGCAGCTGCTGTTGGAGCTCTAATTTCCCTTGCTTGATCCCCATACTGCATGCACTCCTGGACAGGCACTGTAAAGAGGCACCCAGTCATGTTAATTTGCCAGAGCAATTTCTTTTTCCCCATAGATACTTCCTTATTTAGTGCATGCTCCTGAAGTGCACCCCTTTCAGCCTTTTTTCTTTTTTTTATTATGAAACCTGTCCTGATAGTCCCATTCCTCCCATGTTTTGTACCAGTATTTCCAATGCCTTTCTCACTTGATTATTTATCATCTTCTTCCTTCTCTGTTGTTCCCAGTTTAAAGCTCTTACCAGGCTGGCCAACCTGTTGGCAAAAACATTTTTGTCTTATCGAATCAGGTGGGTCCCATCTCTTCCAAACAGTCCTCAGTCCTCAAAAAGGATCCCATCATCATAGAAACCAAGTCCATTTGTCAATGCCAGCTATGTAACCAACTGTTGACCAGCTGGATTCATCCACTACTCCTCTTTACCTCCCTCCTCATCAGCAGGATCAACAAGAATCCCATCTGGGCCCACATGCCCTGGGCCATCACCCGATGTGAGTCAGCACAGACAGGCAGCTGGAACAGCCACAAACTCAGGACTAAACAAAAAAGAGTAAATTTGTTTCCATTATCTTGATAGCCCTGGGAATCCTGAAGCAACACCCAGGGAGGCACAAACAGAGACATGACCTCTGAACTCGGTCCATGCTGGAAGATCAGGAGCTGCAGTTCACTCTGGGTTATCAAGGGTTATTCCCAGCTGCAAGGTCACTTGAGTGATTTGCAATCTTCCTCACCAGTCTTATGCTTTTATCCCTTTGCTCCCAACACTCCCAGAGCTTGCCTGCTACTTCCCAGAACTCCTGTGACACTGTCATTAATACCCACAAGGAAGAGAAGGAGGGAGAATAGACTGCAAGTGCAATGAGTTTGGCAAGTCCATTAAAAGCATCCCCAGTTCTAGTCCATGGCAAAGAGATGACTAGTCCAGCAACACAGAGAGTCTTCCATTTCTGTCACTCACCACTTTTTCTGGTGGTCCTGTGTGACTTGTGGTCAATGGGCTCAGACACCTTGTTTGTCAGAGAACTCAACTCCTCATTTGCCAGGACAGCACTGAGTCTACTCTGTGGCTGCAAATTTTCATGTGAAGCAAAAGCCTTCACCTTGGTGCCAGAAGCCTCCAGCCTTTGTCATCATGGGAACTTCCATTTCCCATCCTGATGGGCATAGACTCAACCTGCCTCTTCTTTGTTAGCAAAGGGAGTGGGCTCTTGAAGCTGCAGAGTCTCAGTGGTTGAGTCCATCTCTTGCCATCAAAATCCAGATCAAGTTAACGATGCAGAAGTTGATCATTATGAAGGATTTGATCAGTCTGCAACAGCTCCTTCCCTCTGTGATAGTCACTCCCACAGGTACAGTGCCTCTACTGAACAAAGAACTGTCCTTTTGCCGACTTTCCCATCTTACCTAAAACAGTGTAAAGACTTTCTAAGGTGTTAAATGACCCCCAGACATCAATTCTAAGAGCTGAGAGAGTTTCAGTCCTTTTGCTAATGAGCACTGACACCAAATGAAACATGACAAAATAGACAGCTTCCTGCAAGTCAGAAAAATTCTCAGAAATACTTCAAAATAACACTAAAAGTACTATTTTTTTCCACTGCTTTCTGTGCTGCTTAACTCCATTCCAGTTTTCAGAGGTGTCATGTAATCCCTAAGTTTTCATTTATAATTCAACATTTCTGATATTATCTTAGACCGTTCCTGGAAACCCATATCATGTTTCTTCATGTGGTATGTTAGGTCTTAAACCACTTGAGAAGTCATGTGACTGCCTGTGTAATGGAAGAGAGGCAGTTTTTGCAACGAAATACATCACTGTGTACAGGGGCTGGAGTACCACAATGATATAAACAGCACAGGGCCCTGTACAAAAACCCAAGGAATGAAAAAAGGCAATATATTTTGGGAAGGAAAAGGGTGAGTGAAGGTAATGATTAAAGAGACAATTTTATTTTTATATTTCTGTTCATCTTGGAAAGTTAGAGCTCATGGGCTTTCTAAAAGGTGAAAGAAAGGGTGAACTTGGAAGTTCTATACTCCATCAAGCTATTTGAAACCACTGAACTATTCAACTATTGTTTTTCCCTTTCCTGGTTTGGAAGAGAATGTGCCTCTGGATATGCTCATGGACTTGCCCACATGGATATTTAGGACAAATGTCTGGCTTTTCATCTCCTGTTTTTTCAACCTTTTTGAATACCATGAGGAAAGAGTGATTTATTGGTATGAGTATTGGCTCTGTGGGGACAGATAAGCTTGTCTTTGGAGCAGGGACGACTCTCACAGTTGTACCAGGTAAGTACATATTTTATTTATTTCTAAAACTTTTATTAAAATTAAGGTGTAGAAGGAAAAAGGAATCTAATGGTTTATGTTCAGTGTAAGAGTTTTCTGCTGCAATAGTCCCTTGAGTGCACTCTCTCTCCAGCGAGGCTTTCCAGCCAAATCCTCAGCTTGGAGCTGCTTAGAAAGGTTTCACAGGAGCCACTGGGCTAACTCTGTGTATCACCTTTATTCCATGTTCCCCAAACAGCAGATGTGCGGTACTGAACATGTTCTAATTCATTATCAGTGTGGACAGCACTCTGGCCCAAATGGACTGTGAAGGGTCCTCTTCTCCAGTGGATCTTCACTGACTCCCTTTGGGCAGGAATGCACATCTCAGTGAGGAGCTCACAGTTGGAAGAAGATTTGAGACTTATCTTTAACTGTTTGGTTGGAGACGTTTTCACACTGGTCCCACACTCATAGTGTCACCAGGGAAGGAATTCCACTGGCATGGAGACAGAGGAGGAAGGATTTCAATATCCTTGGGCTTCAATTTTCACAAGTGCCCACATCCAAGAGCTCCTAGAATGAATGACAATTGGCTCCCAGGTTGTCTGGACATTGAAAACACAGATGTGGGGAGTAGGGATTATAACAAGCCACAATTATTTCTGTCTTTATATTGTAGAAAAAAGGTGGATGTCACCCAATGCTTTTCTATGGGAATGTGAATGTTGTAGTGTCAGAGGAGTTGGTCAGGTTACTCTGTTATCCCAAAGATCCAGGTGCATCCCTTAGGACCTGTTGCTCTGCTTTCAGAGGTCTGCATGTCCTGAAAGTGCTGAAAAAATGTCCCATATAATTTTACATTCCTGAAACACTCTGCACTCATCCCAGAATGGCATGGGACTCCCTTAGGAGCTGCCTAACATCTGCCCACGACTCTAGGATGTGTTGCATGAGAATAAATGTCTATTTTGGAACAATCTCAGTCCCCTTACAATTTTGAAGGGACAAAGGAATGCCAAGTTACTATTATGAAGAAAGATCTTTCTATGCTGTGCGATGATTTTCTTTCTCTAGATAAAGTTGAGATATTTTCAAGGCTACACAAAGACATCAGGATTATGTTTGACAGTAAAAGACATTGGCCCTTAAGTATCTAAGTCCCTCAGTGCCTGTTGAAATACTTAATAAGTTGATGCCCAAATTTCCAGAATGAGAGGAACCTCACCCTTTTGGTTTTGGATTTCTTTGGGTGCTACTCATATGCATTTTAGGATATTAAGAGCAGATATACTTTATTATCCCAAGCTTTTGAGAACTACCCCAAATCAAAAGGACATTGAATAACAACCACTGGTAGTCACTATAGGATACCCCAGCCATATTCTCTTGAGGTTTTAGCCAAAGACAGACAAAGTTTTTGTTTTGGTGTGGGTTGGTTTAATCTAGATAAAATTTCCATTAAGAATACTAAGGCTCATGACGTTATGGAATGTATGGTTCTTCCTGTAACTTTGTAAGACTAAAGGGAAAGAGAAGTAGCTTTCTGTCCTAATAAAATGAAAGAACACAATACAGAAATCTCTCCCAAAACCAAGCAGTGATAGGAATTCATGGCTGTATTTACAAGTAAAGCAAACAGATGGGACTCAGATAAGGCTTCTGGGGCCTGATAAAAAAATGATTCTGCTTTTTTAATTACCGTTGCAATGTGTACGTTGTTTCTTGCTGAAGATCTTATCCAGTGAATTATTGCAGAGAAGCAGCTTGTTAGTGCAGTGGCAGTTTGGAAAACTGGAGAGGAGACAACATGAAAAACCTTTAAAGATCTTCTCAGATAACACAGAATGCACAGGACTAATGTGCTCTGGCAAAAAAATGTTACAACACCTGGGAAGGAAATGTGTGTAGGAAGAATAGAAAAGTGAGCCTTTTTTATTCTGTGTGTTTTAACTGTGTGTCACTGCTGCTCTTGTCTTTGGGAAAGGAACACAACTGACAGTGGAGCCAAGTAGGTGTCTTTTATGCATTATCTTTTCTGAGTTGTTATTGTTTGAATTTTCCCTTTTTTCCTGTTAATGAATGTTTGATTTCTGTTCAGTATCTGGTTGCTTTAGGTGTGGATAAGAGTGTAGTTTAGCCTGTTTTCATCCAAAACTTGGCTTTCATCTCAGTTCCTCACTGATAGGGTGACAGGAAAAGAGTATAAAATCAGAGCCCCTCGATCAAACCTAGATGAAGTGCCCTGTGATGAACAAGATATTTGACCTGACGGATTCCTGAACCAGACTGCAAGGCAGACACCATACAAAATTAAAAGTCTAATGCCCCTCTCTTTAGAAAAGAGAGCCATCAGGATGCTGCTGTCAATTAGATATGTAAATCTTTTTTGGTATGTCTGATGGTATTTCATCAGCTGAGCCTTCCTGGCAAAAATGGTTGATAGAGTCCCATGCTTTTACTATAATTCTAATCTGAATTAAGTCCTGACATTGGTATGTGAAATCATCCTGGATTCTCCGCATATGATCTAACCTGACGACAAAAGACATTTTGTTTAAAAAAATCCCCATGGTATCACAATGACTTGTTGGCTACAAAATTCTTCTCAGACCAACTGTTACCATAAAAGACAGCTCCTGCAAGTCTAAGCAATCTCATTTCATTATTTGTATGTCTTATAGAAAATTCCCAGAGAAGGTTTCTGCTATACCGTTGAAATTCAGCCTGTTGTTGTTGTCAATCCCTTGGCATTCATGTATTTCCTGGGGAATTCAACTCTAAAATTCTTTCAAAACTGAAAAAAAATACATTTAATATTTTCAATGTAACCAGATTTCTGAAAGATCAGAATACGGATCTGAAATTCTTTGAAAACTTAGCAGCATCTTTTAGATTCTCTCAAAACTCCCATTTCCATGTCTTGACATTTTTTGGTTTCTTAGTGCCAAAGGACCACCGTGGAGGGTTATTACACTAATCTAAGGAATATTGTAAAATTTGCCCATGAACAAAAGGCCCCAGGATATTCTTTCCTTCCAGTTAGTTTGTTAAACTAACTCTGGATTACACTTCTCACTGCCCCTGGAGCCGAGAGGGTCTGATAACACGGCACAGCACAGGCATAAGTAAGGTCACACTTTTCAGAAGAGGCACAGGAGTTGTTGTTGAACCAAGGACCAATCTATTTTCTTCTCATTGCCTGAAGACTGGCTGGAATGTCTTACACCTTGTACAATGTCTAGAGAGGACATCCTCTCCCACAATGAAAGTTCTTGACCTTGTCAGGAAGTCTTGGAGCTGATGAAGGGAGTGGCATCACTGCCCATGGCAGGGGCTGGAACCTGCTGGTCTTTAAGGTCCCTTCCAACCCAAACCATTCTGTGATTCTCTGATTCTGTGCAGAGATATGCAATTCACACACTGTTGATTGCTTCTCTCCTACCTTCCCATCTTAGAGACAAAACTCTTTTTGACATCTGAGCATTTGTTACTGAAAAGATCAATTTTGTCCCCCACTCCAACAGCAGGACTTCATTTCTGCAGGTCACTGAGAGGGGGAGCCTTGCACAGCAGTGAGGCAACAAACTGACTTCTGCTCTCCCTGCCACTGCTGCTGTGGTTGCACCTTTAACCACAACAGGAGATTCGGGGAGGGGAGAGAGAGTAAAGGAGAAAAAAAACAGTTGTCCCCTCATGTCTCGAATATGCAAAGCAGTCCTCATAGAACTGACATTGTTTGGATCTAAATTGTTGAGAAAGCAGAGGAATTGGACTCTTGGAGTGGCATGCATAAAAGTTTCTTTCTCATTTCCAGGACCCTTATAAAATAAAGAATCCACTTACAGGAACAAATTCACTTACAAGCACAAGTTTGGCAAAAGGAAGCTGAGATCCTGTGCAATTATAGCTCCTATAAAATATCTACTCCATACACCCTTTCTTGTTTTAATTTGATCTTTTGGAATCAGCAGCAAGAACTAATGACAAAAGAAGAAAAATCAATTAGTCATTGATAATGATACAAATTAGTCACACCTGGATTATCAATGAATTTTCATGATTTATCTCTCAGGCATGCTTGCAGTAAAATCCATCATGCCCAAAACATGCTTTTTTTCACAGACAATAAAAGAAGTTCCACCCCACAAGTCATTATGATGAAATCAAAGAAACTGGAAGAAGGTGGCAGCACTGGGAAAGCAGCTTGTTTGGCAAGGAATTCCGATACAAAGAACATGAGCTTGGAGATGTCCTCTGATGAGGTCACATATGAACAGAGCACACCCATTCTGACGTCAGAGGGCTTGTACAGTGCTGTGAAGGTGGTCAGTGTGACAAAAGACACAGAGGTGACCTGCAAGGCCCATTTTGGCAACAGCACCTTTACAGCATTACCAGGTACAATTTGGTGACACAGCTGGAACTGGTTTGTGCAGTGTCCTGGGGTGCTGCTATTCCCGGATAGTCAGCACCACCATGGGTAGGCAGAAGAATGGGGACAGACATTTGGTACTCAATCAGGGAAGAGATGAAAGCTGTTTAAAGGCATCTAAAATAAATGATCTCAACTGTTTAATAAATTTTTTTGGAGGGAGGAGGGAAGGCACAATCTATTTTTTGGAAATGATTCATGTTTCACCAAGCAGCAGCAAACTTCCCTCAGCAAACCTGAAACAACCTTTCTAAAACCAAGAAAAAGTTAAAACTGTGGTGTGATTAGCTTTTCTTTTTAGATTTTGTGGGCTTGTTTTTGTCATACTGAAAGTCACTCAAATAGTAAACCCAAAACAATTCAATAATTCTTTTGTTTTCTGCAATTGCATGGAGAAATCCTCTCCTCAAATTAATAATTAGGGACTGATAATCTGAGCCCCAGATTCTACTTCCCACATATTCCTATGAGAAGGGTCATATGAATGATTTTTTATGCCTTATAAAATTTAGATATAGTTTAAAATTCTTTTTTCCTATCATGATACAGAAAAGAAGGCTGAAGAACCAGTAACAAGGACCAGTAGCACGTTTTGCAACAGCACAGACATCTCTGCCCAAGGTTAGTGATCAAAATAGATTATGAAGTTACATTGCTGCATGGGGGATAAATGCATGGAAATATATTTTCTCAGGGGTAGAGGAATCAGCATACAACATATTCATCAAACACGACCTGCTTTTTCAAGGTTGTTGCTGTAGGAACACACAAGCAACAGGAAGCAAAACCCAATGGAGACAGACACCCTCCTCCCCTGTTGTTGCCATGTTCTCTGTCATCAGTTCCTCTGCTGCTGTTCCTTGACCCAAAACTATTACCTGTGGATTTTTCCACTTTCTGCCAAGGTCACAACATCCAAGCCTAGACTGTGATCTCTCCCCTTTCCTCTGTCACTGAGCAGGTACCAAAGTGGAGAGAGTGAACATGCTGTCTATGACTGTGCTGGGTTTGAGAGTCCTGCTGGCCAAAAGCATCGCCTTCAATACACTCATGAGTATCAAGTTGTTTCTTTTCTGAGGTAAGGAAGCAAACAGCTTGATTTGTAGAAATACTGGAAGCACATGCCAGGAGCGACTGCCTGTCTGTGTGTACTTCTCTAACCCCATAGGTAATGATGTCTGTTCATCTGCTCCTAATTCCATTGATCAGCTCCTGAAGGTTTCTGGGGAAATAAACCAACAATGACGACCAAAACCCACAACCCCCCACTAGGCCTCTCCCCCTCCCCGCACCAAAAAAAAAAAAAAAAAGGTTGAGAAAAGCCCACCCTGCCTCATAAATGAAAAAGAAAACAGCACTTTTCTGTATCCAGAGCTCAGTTCTTCATGTCTCGTTCCCAAATTTTCTTTGCCAGAGCAACTCAGGTTATTAACTGAAGGTCCTCAGAGGTGACTCCATGACTATTTCAAGTGACAGAGCACAAAGCCTGGGAAAAAATCCATACAAATAAGGATTCAAAAACAAGGATCCTGAAACATAAACATGTACAAGTAAAGAAAGGGGAGGTAGGGGAGATTTTTAAATTAAAGTGTCCAAATAGGCACAAAATATAGTCTGGCCTAAGTTCTGTGAGTGTACCTGTGTTGATCTGACAGCTCTCAAACAGTGGTGTTTAGGCCCAATTTCATTAAATGTAGTTTAAAACATGCTTTGCTCTTCCAGACACGGGGAATCAAGGCAACAGGAACGTGAAGAACAGCTGGAAAGAATGTGAATCAGCAGCACAATGGCCTGAACAACCAGTGCCAGATCTGCTGACAGTGGCCACCCAGAACATAACACATCCCTTTCCCCTGTAGACAGTTGATACAGTTCAATCCTGCCCATCCTGTTCATTTAGATTTAAGAGTCATAACTGCTTTTGCTATTTCTTTCTCTTGGTGCACTGAGGAGAGTGTATTTCTCTTCACACACCTGTGGAATAGATCTCACCACTATTCTGGCATTTGTCCAATCTGCTTCAGTAGTTTAGAAAAATCCCATACTCACTATATATATGGATATAGATATAGATAACCTTTTAAAAGTACTTTTCACAGACATGTTGTGTAACTGTCTGTAGAACTGAGGGAATTCAAGAACAGTAGTTGCCATTTATAGCTCTGTTTTTTAGATACATTTAATAACAATAATTTCCTATTGTAGCTGAGAAGACCTCTGTTGGACCTGAAGTGATTCAATTCAACCTAACAAGGTTCAACCATAGAAACATTTCTTTATTAAACCTGTATTTCTTCTGCAAAATATATCTCATATGCATTTTTGGTTCCTGTAATAGTGACCAAAATAAAGCTTTCCTAGGCCAAAAAGCTGTGGTTTGTTCTGAGCTTTTTCTTTGGAATTTGGAATGGACATTGCTGAAATCCAACTCTCCAAATGACTACTGAGAGTAGAAACAAGGTTTTGACAACCCAGATTTCCCCTTGGGTGGATTTGTCTTTTCTAGACTTTGTGAAGGAAAATGTCTGTTTGGACATTGAGAAGCTTCAGTTGAGGGAGTTTGCTGTAAGCATGAGGGAGGAAAATACACAGAGCGGAAGAGAACACATGCTGCTTTTTTGCACTCAACAATACAAGGCAGAGGCCAACAGGAAATAATGTGAGGAGGTTTGATGGGGTGATAGTTTCCACAGCAACCTGGTTATGAACTAATAGACCCCATCACACACGTTCCCCAGCTCATCTTTCTCTCACAGGCAACAGGCAGGATGTTGTGGTCAACATTTCTGACTCAGTCACACCATGCAAGATAAACCCTCCCCTTGTCTGGAAAAACAAGTTAACCACATCCTGGAGGGGAAATAAGGCTTTTCTCATACTGACTGAGGTAGTGCTGGCCTCAAGATAGGCTGTGCAGAGAACAAGGTGTGTTTTCTTGAGCTTTGTCAGGTTAGTTCCTCAGACCCTGCAGACACCTGGAGCAAGACCCTCACCCTATGCAGAAGATAAGTGAAGTTTGCATGGCAAATCCAAATCCAGCAAAATGCTTATTCAGTGCATTTTATCATCATAATGTAAATCAGCAGGAGCTGCTCACCAGTTTTTATCCTGCCTTTCTGATAACACCCTGAACCTTTTTATCTTGCACTCCACACCTTTTCCCAATCTCTCACACACATTTAAATTTGAAAAATACTCCTTTGGAGTAATGGTGTAATCAAGTGGAGAGGAGAGAAAGGTCAATGATTAAGTGCTGCTACAATCCTTTGCATAACCTGCTTATCAAGTCTGGGACTAGCATTGGCTCAATCCACACCTCCTCTGAGAAGGAGTTTAGAAAACAAGGGAGTCCTGTCTGTACCTCATAACTCAATGGGAGGCTCTCTCTACAATACTTCTACCTCTTTTTTTGCCCCCAGTCTCCACATAAATAATTCTAAATTAATTCTATTTCAATATTACTGTGTATGTTTCATCCCTGTATTAAGCAGTAGAGTGAGTGTTACTGTTGGACTTTGCTGAGCTTTTGCAAATTTATATGAAACCTGCTTTTGGTGACACCTTTGACAGTGAGTGTTTAATCGACCTGAGCCACTCATTTCATGAAAGGCTCCTGATTGCCTCCCACTGAGCAGTGGTTTTACTCTTTACAGTTGCAATGCAGAACATACAACTTAAAAAACCCAGGAGAATATAATTTCTCCAGAAGAAATCCCACAATAGGGAGATTTTGTACAGTCCAATATTAAGATTGTGTTTGTGTGGCTAATTCCACAGAAGAGGACAGAGGTTGCAGCTCTCCCAAGTGATATGAGCTAAGGAAAATGTGTAGAGAAATTGTGCTTTACAGTAAAATACCCTCTGTTAAAACCAGCACCTTTGCATTTGGAATTACTCCTGAATCAGAAAAAGACATATTGCCCTGTAAGAGATCCAATGATACCAGAAATAATGGAGAATGATTACAAGCAGAAGGCTTTAGCACAATACCTTTTAATAGTACTACCTATATTGTCCTTCAGATTTAATTGCATCCTTATTTGATTGTATTCAGAGAGCCTTTGAATATTACCACGGCTGGAGCCATTGTCCCTGGAGATATTCAAAAGCCACCTGGACATGATCCTCAGCGAACTGCACCAGATAGTCCTGCCTGAGCAGGGGAGACCAGATGACTCCCTGAGGTTCCTTCCAACCTCAATCATTCTGTATTTCTCTGATATCTTTCTTATACAAATAATTTTGTCTAGAAATTTCAAAGAAGAACCTCTAGCTTAAGACTGCAATTATTAGGGCTGGTAGTTATTCAAAGGTATAAATGAGCATTTTCGTAATACAGAAAATTATTCTAAAATCCCTAATGCTGACTGTGCTTCGACCTTTCCCTCCTGTCCATCTGATTGCACCATTTTTGTCTAAGGGAGTACTCTTCACACTAAAGGCCAGCCTAGTTGTTTAAAAACTCCTCCCAAGACTGTTGCTGTTTTCATAGAAATCTTGGAATAGTTTGGGTTGGAATGGACATTAAAGCTCCTCTTGTTCCAACCCCCTGTCATGGACAGGGACACCTTCCACTAGACCAGGTTGTTGAAAGCCCCTTCAACACTTCCAGGGATGGGGCAGCCACAGCTTCTCTGGGGAACCTGTGTTGGGGCGTCACCATTTCAGAATAAGAAAAACCTTCAGAGATCCACTCCCCCAAGTCAAACCTCTCTCTTCCCAGTGTCAGAGACTGGAAATAGCTGATGTGAACACATGGCTCTGTATGCAAGTGTTCATGTCCAAGCTGCAGAGTCTGTGGACTTCCATTTTCTCAATGCTCTTGGCCCTTCTCACCCCTGGCCCTAAAGGTCTGTTAACCAGATCTGGGTCACGCTGAGTCACAAAATAAACATGCCTTGGGGTGGGAAATCTTCATCTTAGTAGGTAAAGGTCACGTGTGTGTCAGACTAAGGACCCACGTGCCTGGAAGTTGTTCATCGTGAGCATCTCCTCACCTCCTCTCTGCAACTCCTGTCGACCTGTGGGGTCTTGCTTAAGTTTCTGATTCACACCAATTCTACTTTTAATGCAGCCCTAAGAAACCTGAGTCACAAAAGATGTTCTTCTGGTCCATACCAGTAAGCAGCAGGCCCGGAACTCGCAGAGCTATAAATGAAGTTCTAGATACTTACTGCATTGAATAAGACAAAGTGCATTGCTTCCTAGATGAATTTAAAAGCCCTTGGATTGGATCCCATTGATATAGCATTACAGCTGGTTA
The DNA here is from genome assembly GCA_021164005.1 of Willisornis vidua nigrigula. Classification (NCBI taxonomy): domain Eukaryota; kingdom Metazoa; phylum Chordata; class Aves; order Passeriformes; family Thamnophilidae; genus Willisornis; species Willisornis vidua. The sequence goes on from JAJPCS010016134.1 coordinate 20,450, forward strand.
CCCAAGAAATAAGGCACAACAAGGCAAGTCCTTTGCCAGTGAAATTCTGCATGGGTTGCTCAGAACAGCTCCTCAAAAATACTTCCCTCCTTCTCTGTCATGTGTCAGCAAGGGATTTTTGCTTCCCCTCCCTGCTACTTTGCTTTATGAAACCTCCTGTCTGCCTCCTGCAGGACAAGTTGCAGCTTTTTATCTTCAGTTAATGGTAGGAAAAAGTCAGATGTTCATGTATTTGTTATTCTCATCCAAAGCAGGCTGGTTGCTTGCTCTTCTCTGGCTACTTCCTACTTCCCAATTCCAGGAGCCAGGCACTTTTGGAAAACAGACAAGATTGCAGCACAGGAAGCCCCCAGGAGTCCAAGCCAGATGCAAACAGGAGGTATCCCAGAGCAGCCACAGCATCCCAGGGGCACACTGACCTTTCAGTGTTGCAGCTGGTGCTGCTGGGCAGTCACAGACATCCAGAGGGACCCGGAGGGTGGACAATGTCTGTATCTGCTTTGGCATCTTGGGACAGGATCACCTTGGTGATCTGAGATGTTCACCCCTATGATGTACAAAAGAGACACCTTAAAAACCCTCAAGGTCTGTTGTAAAGTGGCAGTTAAAGTTTTTGGTGGTTTTAAGTTCAGGATCTCTTGCATCCTCAGGGTGTTCAGCATCAGATTCAGGGTCAAAACTTTAGAGAATATTTGGCCCAACATGTTGAATAATTCAGGGTTTTTTCAAAGGATTCCAAGTGAGTCAGGTGGTTTAGGGGTGAGAGCATTTAACACACCATCCCCTACTAAGTATGTGGAAGAAAGTATGACACTTTTACTATCACAGACTTTAATTGCTGTATTTTTCTCAGTATTTCTATATCTTAGGTGCAATACAATCCCAGTTTGGAAAAAGAGCACAAGGAACCAATTTCACCATCAGCACTTTTATTTACACACATTACTTACAATATTTAATCAACTTACATTTTATGATGACTTTTGGTACATTTAAGTAATTTGGTTGAATGTTTCAAATGGTTGCATAGGCTTTTACTGTGCATTTTATTTTCTTTCAGGGTCTCTCATGTTTGTCTAAGCATCACCATGGCCATTTGTGTAACAAGAGCAATGTTAGCTGTAGAATAATTTCTACGGTCCAGCTCTTCACAAAACTAATTTGCATTTCTCTGGAAGAGTTAACTAACATGATAAAGATGTCTAGATTTCAAGTGAAAATCTAAACTACTTCAGTAGCTCCTGTAAATCTCTTCACTTGGACACTACTGGAAGCAGTTTTAGATAGGATGAGCTGGTTAACATTTCATTACCAGTAGTACTTCAAGTGTTGTTTAATTCTGTCAACACAAGAAAATTTGAGATTTGTGTTTTTGCTTGGTATTTTGTCATGACTGTTCTGCTCCAATCTGTTTTCTTTTTGTGTTTTTGGTTGTTTTCTTATTTTAACTTAGTGAGGTCCACATGTTGTGCTCAGTCATTGTTTTACCCCTTTGTAGTCCTCAACTCACATCCTAGATTAGGGATCAGGGAGGCTTCAGACCACTTTGAACTGTTCGAAGCATTAAATCCCCATTGAAAACAGTGTCTTATCCAAATTTAAGTCTGCAGTTCTTTTCTGCGGGCCACCAAGCCTCAGGGCATTCTCTGGCAAAAGTTTATAGCTCCTTGTATGCAAATGTTCCACCCTCACCTTCCTCCTGGGGATCTGCTGCTTGTCACTTTGGCAGCTTCTCCTCCAGCTGGGAATGTTTCTCAGAAGCCTTTATCCTTCAGGGCTACTGTGGACAGGGTGGGAATGCAGAGAGGTCACAGAGCCCAGGAGGGCTCAAAAGGTGCAACACCTGCATTTTTATGGACTAGAGGCATGTGCAGTTTATCAGACACAAGAGCTTCACTCATCACTGCTGGAAAGCTAATCGTGGCCTGGGAAAACCAAGGTCTTGCCATTCATTTTTCAGCCTCTTCTGGTTTTACAGAGGGTGAATCTGCTGCAGTCACCACGCACTTGGAGACTTGACTCTCAAAACACCTCCAAACACCTTCTCAGCCCTTTTGCTGCCAGCAGGTCATAGCACAGTATGTTTTGTGGCTTCTCATTTTAAAAGGACACATACCACTCAAAATGTGAACTTAAATAAAACCTTTCAAGTACTTTTAGGCAAATTTTCACCTCCAGCACACCAAGTTTAATCTTGCTCCCTATTAGACAGGTATCTAAGGTCTGTCCAGCTGAACAAGTCAAAATGGTGAGAGCATTTTCCTGTGCATTCTCCTGTGGCAGAGAACATTAAAAACACTCCGAAAGAATAAACATCGGTGTTAGGTTGAGCTGGCAAAATGCCAACTGCCCAACACAGAGAGAAAAGGTCCCCCCCAGCCAGGGGAAAAGGAGGGAGAGGAAAAAACCTAAAACCTGTAGTAGCAAGCTTCTTATATTGTACAGAAGAAAGAAAATTTAAAAAAGAATATGATATAATACATATATACACAAATGTGAGAAAAAACAAATTAACAGCAATAGCTACTGAGTCACCCAACTAAATAATACAGATTTTAACCACCCGAACCCCACAAAACCTCTTAAAAACTCTTCCAGAGAAAACTCCCAGCAAGAGAGGAGAAAAATTAACAAGAAAATGTTCACCTCCCTAGATAACACCGTGCAGGTGGCAGCAAGGCCTGATCTCAGTAGGGCAGGGCAGTCCATCTTCACAGGTCTGAGGCAAAGACTAAAAGAGGCAGAAGCTTTACCTTCCTCTCTTTTTATACTTCTTGACACTTCTTGATGATGTCAAATGATATGAAATACTTCTTTGGTTATTAAGTCAGATGATGCTTCTCCTTTCTGATCTATGTCACATCCTTTGGGCTTGCTGAATTGAGACCTAGCTAAGGCCTAGCTGAAACTAAAGCCAAGACTACTACAACATCTTTCCAAGAGGTTAAGTGGAAAAGTGTCACAAAGAACAAGGAAATCCAAATAGCAGAGAGAATACTTTGCATTTTCTTTCTTATTTTTATTTATGTATGGGGAGAGGAGTGTTTATGCTTCCAGTCTACACATTTCACTTCTGCAGAAATGTATGGGAATAACCCGATCAATACTCAATATGTGAAAGGCTTCAGTGCCCAAGACACAAAGGATAGTGAAGCTCCATAGCCAGAAAGGCTCTGGCAGCACCAGGCAGGATTCCCAGTCTCATTCCTCAGTGTATTGGCTTTCTCAGAGCCAGTGAGAATGTCCCAGAAAGGGAAGTTCAGGGACAGGATCAACATCTCTGTATTGCCTGTTCCCCTTTCCAGCTCAGTCCTCTAAACACACACAGATCAAAGCCTCAGTCTTACCCTTGCAGAAAGCTTTGGGATTTTTTCATGTGATGCCTCACAGTCCTGTAGGGTCAGAATTCCTCCCCCTGGAGTCTTTAACTTCTTCTGTGCCCTGCACAGCACCCTGCCCTGAGTTATATTTAGTTCCCTTTTGCCAGAGGAGAGTGGGAATTTTGCTGCCATTTGCTGTTAAAGTAGGTCTGGCTGTGACGTGGCTCGTGCTGCTCATTTCTTCCTACTGTGTCCATGGCTGATTGTCAGAGCTCTGTCTGTGCCTGTCACTGTGTCTGCTGGAACCCCTGTGCAAGGTCTGCCTTTGGAAAGAACAGTGTACATGTATTGTAAAGGATACTCAAAGCAAATCTCAAAACTTTGGTGAGTATTTATTTCATACATGCAGTCGAAGTATATGGAATGAGGTGAAAAAAAGTATCACACCCCATGCCCCCCCTTTTTTAAAATCAACTTTATTCAGAATATATCTTTTCAATTTCAGCTTTATAGTTGAGGTGATAAAACAGACTTTATTCCTCTTTCTGGTCATATAACCCTTTAGAGATATTTTTATAAGATTATTAACTTATGGTTTATTTGTTTCTAATTTAGACAATATCAAACTCCATGAGAATAGTAAATATTAAATAGCTTTTTCTACAGCTGAATCCTTCTGTTGTCTTACACAGCATCAAAAATACAATGCAATAATCATATTCCTGCATCTGCTGGCTGTAATCTGAGCTGTTTGTTCTGTTTCCCCAAAATATTGAAAAGTTCCTGATAAAATTGAATCTGTTGATAGAAAGTGAATTTCTTTCTCTGATCTCTCCTGCTACCTGCTGGCCAAGGTCTTTATAGGTCTCTTAATATTTTCCATTTAGTGACAGCCAGTAGATAGGTCAAACAGAAAGAAAAAAACAAACACCAAAACCAAAAAGCCAACCAATCAGCCAACCAAAGAAACCACCCGGGCCCCACAGTTTAAGTGTCTTTTCTGCACTTGCCACAGATCGAACTTCTTTGCTCTTCATGTGCATTCTTGCCTTGCCAGCAGGTGCAGTTGGAAACTCTTGCTGTGTGACACAGAGGTTTTGGAAAGTGCAGGCACAGGACACTGAAAGAAGATGAGTAAGTGAGATTCAGAGAAGCTTTATTTGGAGATACAAACTAAAGCAGGTGCAGAACTGTGAGTGGTTTGTACAGAAGAAATGGAGTAGAATACAGGGAGCACTTGCAGCCTTCCTGCATGGAACAGCTTCCCACAGTTCCCTTACCCCAGGACATCAGGCACTCTGGCACTTGCACTCTCTCGTCTTCTTATCAGCCTCTCCAGTTCTTCGAGCTATGATAGGTCTGTGGAGGGGGTTTCTCACATCAGGTTCTGCCTATGGACCTGGCTCTTTCTGCACACAAGTAAATCTGTTTGCATGGCACAAACCTGGGGCTATAATAATTTAATTTAATCCATCTGGGAATTCAGGGTGCCATACAGTGGAGTCCTTCTCTTGTTTAGGAGAGAATCCTGAGAGAGTGCTTTGAATAGGTGTGAGGGTGTCCACGGTACAGACAATAAAGGGGAGGGTGGGTTTAAAATATCTTATCCTTTGGTATCCACTCTGTGAATAGGAGAGAGAAATTAAACTTCCTCTGTACCAAAATGCTGCAAAGACTTGGAGGAGGATAAATGACTTACAGAGACAGAATTGGTCTGTTCTTGTTTTTAAATGAATGTAAAATTTTCTGTCTATTTCAGATAAATATGCAAAGTGTTCCCATTATATGTTACAGTATCAGCAGTGGAAGACTTTCCATTTGTTGAACAAATTTGTGTTCAGATCTCTGGGTGAGATGTTTAAAACTGTTCAGTGACATGAGCTGCTGCTTTTCAGCCCATGGTGAACTGGGCAGTTTTTTCTCCCTCATCTCAGCCAGCTTTTTGTTGAAAATATTTGACTTTAGTAGGAATTGCACATACAGAGAAGCCTGAAAAGCTAATGAGTTTGCATAGAAATCATTTCTGCATGGACAGGCACAAAGGTCTCCCAGCACTGAACTTACAATTGGAACAATAGTAATTCTGCCTTCTTTCCCTCCCTCTTTTCCTTATTTTCTTCCTTCCCTCCTGCCTTTCTTCCTTCCTCACCATGCTGTACAGTAATTTTTGGAATGTCACTTATAGAAAAATTTGAAATGCCAGTTGTGCTGTGGTGACTTACAGGGAAAAACTCATCTGGACTTGGGAATAAAGGATTATTTAGTGAAATGCTGTCACACTGTGATGCTGGGAGTGACAGCTCTGCAACAACCACAAACACTCTTTAATTTAGCCACTGTCACTCTGAATAGAAACACAATCCCTGCTGTGCTTGCCACAGAGAAGAAAATACCATCAGCTGCTAGTTCTAATGTTTTTAATTTGCTCAAGTAAATGTGCTTGAGACTTGACTGGAGTGGGTGTGACAGATAAAAATATTCTGGAAGGGATGCCCAGATTTCTTTTCATCTGATCCTAAAAATCCATTTAAAATGTTTTTATTCTCTATGGAGTGGGACAGAGAATAATTGCTTTCCTGGGAAAAGTAAAAGATTTGAATAAATGTTCTTTTTGCTCTAAGGAAAATCTGCACATATTCAGTTATTTTAGAAACTAGTATAGAGTTACTGATTTCATCAAGTCAAATCAAATTATTTGATTTCATCGAATCAATGTTACCATACAGACAAATGGGGGGTTTTGGCTGTTTTTAGAGGTGCCAAACGTGTTAATAGATTTTTCATGGCTTTGAATATTTAATCCCTGTGTATAATTATCAGGTTGCTTTAGAGTAAACATCATTGGTATTTCTATGTCATAGGGAATAGTTAAAAATCCCAAGGTGCTCGGGAAATGTTAAATTTCAGGAGGGCCTGGAGGTGGTGTTTTTGTAAAGGGCTGAGCTGCTGTGGGCGTGTTCATTGAGAGGCTCAAGTTTGTATCTGGACTTCAGCTGACAGTGTCTTCAGGTGAGCTGCTCCTGCTTAGCTGGAGGAACACGAGGATGGCATTCTCAAGGGTCTTGCTCCAATTTACAATTCCAAAACGTGAAAAGATTGATTTTTTAAAGCACAGATCCCTGCCCTGCTTTCTATAGCAGCCAATTTGGGGAAATAAAAAGCAGATAATCAGTAAAATCCTGCTTGCAGCAATTGCTTTGAAAGCTATTTCTAATAAATCCGTGAAGCAGCTCTCCAGAGGTGCCATTCAGAACAGAAAATGCAGTCAGATAAACAAGATTGGGAAAACCCAGTGCAAATGAATGGATATGAGGAAATTAGATAACATTACTCCCTGTGCATTTAAATGAACTTAATATACACAGATTCAAAATTTAATTTTGAGTTAATGTTATTTTAATTAACTTATTCTTAGTTATACTTTAAATGTTTAAATTTTGGTTTAGATTTTTTTAATTAAATTTTATTTTAATTCAAGTTCATTTAACTTTTGAAGACCATTGACAGCTGAGATTCTTGCTACTGAATTCTATGTTTTCAGTTTGATGTCATTCTGCAAATTCAAGCCTGTTTTCTGACTGGACAAACTGGCTGTCGTTGCCAGTCCAGCCTTACATGAGAAAGTGGTTGGAAGCTTCTGCCTGTTCAGAGGCAGAGACACCACATAGAGTGGTTTGTCCTCTATGGAAGGATTTGAAGTTATATTTGAGTAAGGAAAATTGGGATTTAAAATCCTACAATGCTCCTTTTCTGGACATCAGCAGGTTCAAAAAAACCCTTAGAACTACTGCAGAAGATGAAAAAATAATGAGATTCTTCAGTCTCCTCCTCTTTATTTTAATTTAGCTCAAATAAAATTTTTTTTGCAAACCTTTCTATAGTACTGAAAACTTGTGGGGCAAATTCCAACCAACTTTTTGTCAAGGGGATATACCTGACACTAAATCCCACTCAGCGTAAGAACTCCTGAGATTTTTTTGGTTTGTTGTTTTGCCTAAAAGAGTGGCAATTTCTTATAAAATATGAGATATACACAGAACTCTATAGGATCAATTACTTCCAAGTAAGTCCAAATGAGGACAATAGCTCCTCAAAATCTCTTGGTTTACAGCTAAGCTAGACAGACAGGAGCAAAAGAAATCAGTTGTTGTCCTCAGTAAATCATTAGCAATAACCCAGTGTCCTGTAAATTCCAAGTTTGTACTGCTTTTAATGTTACTTTAGTGCTTTATCACTCAATATTCATATCTTAGAGAGGAGTAAATCCTTAAGGCTTCATCATCCTTTTGGTGTTGTGCAGGGGATGGGAGACACTTGCATGAGTTTAGACAGTTTTGATATGAGGTGTCTGATGCTGCAGGCTGGTGCAAGCTGGGACGAGATAAGCACTGAGGTGGACAGACCAAGTGCTGTAGGGAAATTTCCACTCACAGTTAATTATTCTGATTTCTACAGTTGCTGTTATCACAGAAGGATGGAACTACGATCTCCTCTGTGATAGATGTGAGTTGGGCTGGTGAGATAGGATCCCATGGCTCTGGGTTTCATGTAGGGAATTATCGGCAGAATTTTTTCAAGCATTTTAATCATAGAATGGTTTGGGTGGAAGCAACTTTAAAGATCACCTTGTTCCAACACCCCTGCCATGGGCAGGAACACCTTCCTCTAGACCAGATTACTCACTGAGTTTTGATTTAGGAATCTTGAGAAGAAAGAGCCTGAGAGATCTATGAATGCACATCAAAGTCAAGAAACTCCTTTGAGTTAAAAGCTACCGCCAGCAGTTTTGGTAAAGTTCTCTGTCACAGTGAATCTCCAGAGCCACCTACGAAGAGCTGACTTTTGGAAAAGGGACAAAGCTGTCTGTTCATCCAAGTAAGTTCTAAAATAAATGTCACAAAGCTGAGCTTGATGATACTGAGCTGAGCTTTGGCCATCTCTGGAAGTGTTCAATGCAGGCTAGATGAGGCTCTGGGAAACCTGGACTAGTGAAAGGTGTCCCTGCCCATGTCAGGGGGCTGAAAAGAGATGACCTTTCTGTTATTCTATGATTTAGTGATTTAAAGATAATTTTTCGCCTTGACTACAAGCTTTTCAACTACCAATTGTTAGTATATGTGTCATCTTTCCTATAAAGAATAAATGGCTATTTATCTCAAAATTGTCAGACTTGTGAGTCCAGTTTACTCTCTTCCATACAAAACATTCAAGGTCAAATCTGCCAGTCCAAGGGGATTTTCCTTCCATTTTCATCAGTGGTTTTTGAAGTGTTTTTTTGGTTTTTGGTTTGTTTGTGGTTTGTTTGGTGTCTTTTTTGTCGTTTTTTTTTTTTTTTAGGTAATATCTTAAGGAAGAGAATGTGCTTGGAAAATGCCCATATTTTTCTATTGGTTATAAGGAACACTGGGACATCTGTAGTAAGTTTACATACCTCATGTGTGTAGGATGCGTTCCTGGCATCTCAGGACAGCTCATTTTCCTGAACCTGTAGTTCAGAGTATCAGGTTCTTTTCAAATGAAGGTCTTTATGAGTTTTACATGTAGAAAATGAAGGAGCATTTAATAAGTAGAGAGAAAGTGTGCCATGGATCAGAAGTTTCCAAGGCCAAGATTTTGTAAAGCTCTGCCAAGGTGTAACTTTGGAGGTGAAGATCAAGAGCGTGAATGGGAATGAGGAATACACATAAAATTAAGCCATGTCAGCCTAAAAGAATTGCAAAAGGCTTCAGGAAGCAAGTGCCTGTGGTTCTGAGGATTGCATGGAGGTAGATCTGGGCCACAGATGTCCAACAGCAGTTCCCCACAGAGTTTAATTGATGATTTGGGTAATTTTTTATTCTAAGTTTCCAGAATAGAAATGGAGATTGGCATGTGAGTACTTACAGTTCAATAGTCCAAGAAATTTCACTTTTAATATATATATTACTTAGGCTTCAAAAGCACTGGGATACCAGAGGCTGTGAAGAATTTATACATGTCCTTGCCTGTCCCTGATCACTGAAATCTATTGACAAAAATTGTTCCTGAGTATCTTTATCCTCCAACAATTTTTCTTAGTGTTTTAACAATAAGCATTTTTAGTGTTCAGAAAATACCAGTGTCCATGGGTTTGTGTCCGAAGGCAGATTACCAGACTGTACACAGATGTAGGTAAGAACTTTGTGTTTCCCAGAAGTACCCACTTGCATTTCTCTCCAGGTGACTTTCCAAAATTGGTTTCATTTCAGTTACAATAACTCAGTATTTTGGATGAGACTATTCCTGCCTGTGTGACTGGATGTGGCACAATCCTTACACAGAAGGGAAAGCATTTTGCTGCAGCATGTTTTGGCAAAGTTCACAAGGGGCAACTGGCTTTGAATTTTAAGCCAGAGCTGATCATGTGTTTTACAGCAAATGAGGTACCAGTAAAAACTGAGTCCATTAAAGTTTTTAATACTGTATATATCATTACTCTGAGTTCTCCTTGCCCCTGGTAACTCCCCCTCAGGAATGTGGATAAATTAATTGTGAAAACAGGTATTTTTTCTGAGTGAGGAATGGCCTTGTAAGTGTTTTTATAGCTTAAAGTAGATATATAACTAAGATGGAATGATAATTACTCCTTGGTGAAAGAAATAAGTTTCCAGTTTAAAGGGGGAAGGAAAGAAGGAGACATGTTCAATTATGTGTAACAGGTTGATGGTGATGTCTTTAGTTAAGCCATGAGGCTCATTCCATAATAAACTGTGGATATCACAATTTACTACTCCCATCTGCAGTTCTTTAGCTTATCTTCTAGAAAAGGAGGAGTTAAAAATCAAATCTTACTCTGGATAGTTTTTGTAAAGCACTTTCTGGGTGTGTGAATACAGAAAATTTGGGAAATTATCTTTTGGACAAGGAACAAGAGTTATTATAAAACCAAGTAAGTGACAGTGAATAATTTAATGATTACACATCTATGTGCTTATTTTCTAAGGATTTCATTTGTTTGAAGGTTTAGGAAATCTTGTCTTTGTTCTAGTGAGAGTCCAAAAGACTGAAAAACCTTTCAATATTGATTTTTTCTTATGCCAAATCTTCCCAAATGTACCATGTTACAAGGGCAGTGGCATGGAATGATTCAGATAATTTTTTTCTCTTTTAATTAATATATTGGCACAATAATGATGTCAGAGAAATGGGTCCGTGCTAAATACTGTCATTTTGTATCCATTTGTATCCATTTGCCCTTTTATATCTGAAATAACTTAAATGGAAAATGTGAAAAATAAAACTTGTTTGCTTTTACAGACCCCAAATATATACTGATGTGGACACTAAAGTATTAATTAATACCATTAATGATAATATCTAGTTTAACAAAATTTTAACCAATGAAAGTAAATTTCTGTGGCTACAATCATCAGCACAGAAAGATGTTTTGCTTCATACTGGCTTCTCCAGATTTTGGAAAGGCAATAGTGGACTTTGTCATTCAGCAGTGATTGGGAATCTGTTCAATCCATCCTGCAATGGTTTAGACAAAGCACTTTCTCACAGTGTGTTTGGTGGCTATGGGAAGTTCACTTTTGGTGGAGGAGCTCATCTGTTTGTGCTTCCAAGTAAGTCTTCCAGGAAAAGAAATGTTTCAGCAAAAGTGTATCAGCATTTGTTTTCCATTCCACGTGACTTCTGAGCGCTCAGCAGAGCTGGATGCAGAAATGTTCTTGTACTCTAGGCCTAGAGCTCTTCTCCAAGAGATTCAGCTGGAATGATGAATTCAGATTCATCCCTGAGGCTTTCAGCAGTATAAGCACACAGGGTAACTGTGAGTGTCTGTTAAATTTGTCCTGCCCTTGCAATTTTAGAAGGTACCCTATAAAGGGGTTTGTATTCAAGCCTTCAGAGCCAAGTTTTTATTTCCAAGCTAATATCTGACAGAGTGCAGAGGCTTTTTCAGAGGCTGTGAGACAAGTAGGGGGATGCTGGTAACAAAAATAGATATGTGGACAACAACAGGAAAAAACCCCGAAGGTGTTCCTATTAAGTAGGCACCACAATGTGCAGGGTAATTCAGCTAAAGACTTGATTGGATCCAAATCCTATTCAGCATCCAGTGAATGATTTATGTTGTCCCTAACTGAGTGCAGAAAGGAGAACTAGGTGGTGTTGCATTCTTGGCATGTTCATTTTTGCATTTCTAAAAACCTCACATGAACAAGTCAACCACTTAATTATATGAGGGACCATACAGGATATGCAATGAATAGCTGAAAAGGGCATATCCATTATAGAAGCTCTTTAGGAGCACGGTTAATTATCTGACTGCAAGGTCAAGTTCTCTTTCTCTCTCTCCCTTATATTTCAGTCAACATACATGGCCTGAACTCTTGGGGAGGAACAAGGAACAGAGGATTGTAGCTAAGTAAGGTGAAAGTGTTTTCCTGTCCAGGTAGCTTGGACAATGGAAACATTTTATTGAGATGCCCAATGTATGCCTAGATATTCTTTGCTCAGTTCAGTAAATCTGGAATACGATTATCTTTGTTCCTATCCAGAAATCATCACATATTAGGAGTTTCCCCGTTTTGTTGCAGAACAGTAAAGTTTTTTGACAAGAAATTAAATGATGTGTGAATTCAGGAAACAGCTACAGCAAGCTGCAGTTTGGCAAGAGAACAAGGCTCAGTGTTAAACCAAGCAAGTGCACGATCTGAACAAAAGTATTTTGAGAAGCATTGGAGAACACGATGCTTTGAATTAGTTTTATGTAATTATCCTGGGAGGGATATCTGCTTCCGTATCTACTGTTTGCAGGGGTGAAATGATAGTGTGGCTGGGCCCTTTACTGTAAACTTAGCAGCAAGAAGAAATCGGGGGGGTGGGGGTTGTAAGATCTGAGAGTTTGTGGAGAGTAGCTGCTATGAGGGGAATCCTTCAAGGAATTACAGTTAGTTTCTACTCACACAAAGGAAGCAAGGAGTAGGCTCCCAGCAGAACAGAAACCATGTAAATCAGAGTGGAGAGCCAGAGAGATGAAAATCTTTCCTCATATTGCAGAGTGGTCTCATTGCTCAAGTTGCTTGACCTTCATGGTATTCCTTGGCAGAAAGAGATACTGCAAACAGTATAAAAGAATGGATTTTCCTTGTGCTTTTCACATTTATCTCTTTTAAAGAGTACCTTAAGGGCTCCCCATGTGTGGAATTACATGAGCAGAAAGCAGAAAGGAGAAAATAGCTTTTCAGAGAACTGTCAAGTCTCTGTCCTATTTGAAAAAACAAAACCAAAACCAAAACCCAAACATTTAATATGCAGTAACAGAAATAGAAGTGCCTGCAGAAGTTCTTCTTCTGTGAAATTCTGGGCCAGGTGCCCTTGTCCAACATTCTGACTACCTAATTACATCTTCCACTGAAAAACTCTTCAGGACTGAGGAATGAAGTACTTCTGGTAATGTTTCTATCCCACAGCTTGGAAAATCAGTGTTTACTGTACAATTTCTGTAGGGAGTCTCTTAATTAATTTATTTTATGACAAAGTATTCCATGAACTGTAAAAAGAATTGACATGAACCCTGAGAGGAGACAGAGAAGACACAATGCAGCCTTCATTTTGTGGGGATGCCTAGCAAGCATTTTGTACACACAGTTTTATTTCAATGACTAATAAAGTCGCCTGCCATGGAACCTGAAATTTGCAGAAGAATATGGAGGTTTCTGTAAGGGATCTTTTGACTGTCTCTATTCAGGAAATGCAGACAGACTGAGCTTTGGAAGAGGAACCAGGCTGCTGATAACACCCAGTAGGTATCTCTTCACAAGTATGGTTAGGACAGACAGAATCTTTTAGGTCTTTTGTTAGATCTTCCTTAAAATACAGAGGTAAAAGCTTCTTTTCGATATGAAGGGGACATGGGGAAGGAGATCACATTCTGAACAGTTAGTTTTTAATTTCTTTGTCTTGTTCCTGGAGTGGAAAAGCTCGGAAATTGCTTTTCTGCTGAAAATCAGTGAATGCCCTTTGTGTTGTGCAAGTCAGGAGACATCCTGCAGAGGAAAGTATTTGAGATTAGTGTTCATGAATAACCTTTGTTTACTAAAAAGATTAGATGGAGCTGGGACTTGGGTTTAAATCCCTTACTGGGTTTATTAACAACCAAATAAACAAGTAAAAAAGGACCTTAGATTAGTTTCCATTGTAAGTTTCCTTCTGTTTAATTTTTCGTGGCTTCTTTCTCTTATAGATGTAGTCCCTTGCTTAGCTTTTGAGCTTAACTAGCTGGCTGATCTGTCTGAATCCTTTGTTAGACCATGAGAAGTTCTGGATAAAGCTATGGTAATTGTTTAAAAAGTGGTGGAAATTTCATCCCCCATTGAAATATCTATCAGCCTGCTCTGGCTATTAAAGACTGAGGTTTCTCTCCCTTACAATTTTTGTATAAAAGTTGGTTACTGTAGGATAACTGAGTCTTCCTGGAAACTCACCTGCAGGAGAGGCACAAAACTGATTCTGAAATCAAGTATATCTTAAAACAAATGGTTATTTGATATTATAAGTTCAAAGCTCAGGTTCTCCTGCATCTTAATCATGACAAAAATTGTTCTGTTTTAAAAACTGTGCAAGAACTTCAGCTGCATTATGCTAAGAGGTAACTGGGCTTGGTTTTCTACTGCATTCAGAGCTGTTTCTATTGGAATTCTATGGAAAGATCAGAGGTATGCAGCTAGAAAGACATCTTAGTTTAGAGTCAAGGGTATGTGACAAGGGTGACATCTGTTTTCCCTCTTGAACTCTTTTAAAAAACACCTATATTTCTGTGGACCAACAGTTGTGTGTGGTTTTTGTCAGGGAATGTACTACTGTGTGAATTCAGCATCTAGCTGGAAAGCGATCTTTGGAAGTGGGACGCAACTGACAGTGAAACCAGGTAAGAAGAAAGCCTGAAGGAGTTAAGGATAGGAAATCCTAATTCATCTTTCCAGCATTGAAATCATCATCATCGTCATCATCATCATCATGGCTAGGCTTCATGAATGAAGATTTAGGAAGGGCACTACCCACGCCTGCTGCAAGCTGCTGGTGGCTAAAAAGGCCAATACGGAATAGGCAAATCCAGTCACAAAAGGCACAGCAGAAAGACTCCTTTGGCGATATTGGCAAGGAACGGTTCTTTCTGCGTTGTCTTTTCTCCTCAAGACTGACTCTGTGTGCATTCTCAAAGGAAGCAGCAGCATCGTGAATGGTGTGTCTCCATGAATCCTGACTGGAGGCCAGAGTAGACCATTGGTGGCAGTCAATATGGCCAAGGCTGAGGTGTTGTTTCAGGGAGGCCTTGTATCTCTTCTTCGGGGCTCCTCTTTTGCAGCAGCCGGTGGCGAGTTCACCATAGAGCACAATCTTCGGAAGGCAGTGGGTGATCCTCCATCCTGGAGACGTGCCCTGCCCAGCGCAGCTGCGTTCTCATCAGCATGGCCTCGATACTGGTGACCCCTGCCTGTTCAAGAACAGACACATTGGGCACGTAATCAGACCAGTGGATGTTTAGGATTGAACGGAGGCAGCGCTGATGAAAGCATTCGAGGAGCCGCAGGTGGTAGCGGTAGATGACCCATGATTCGGACCCATATAAAAGAGTAGACAGAACAATGGCTCTGTAGACACTGATCTTTGTATTTTTCTTCAGGTGATTATTGGACCAGACACTTTTATGGAGTTTTCCAAAGGCTCTGTATGCTTTTGCTGGCCTGTTGACTATCACTTTGTCGATCTTACCATCTCAGGAAATGTTACTTCCCAGATAGGTGAACTGCTGGACTGACTTAAGCTCTGATTCACCTATGGTGATGTGAAGATGATGGAAGACTTCCTGAGGTGCAGGTTGGTAGAGAACTTGTCTTCTTCAGGCTGACTTCCAGCCCAAAAAGCTCAGCAGCCTCTGCAAAGCAGGATGTTAAGCGCCACAAAGCTGCTTCTGTGCGAGCAACGAGGGCGGCATCGTCAGCAAAAAGCAGCTCACGGACAAGGTGATTCAGGGTCTTGGTGTGGGCCTTCAGTCGCCTTAGGTTGAATGGGTTTCCATCGGTACGATATTGGATGTCGATGCCATTTACTACATTGAGGGCTGCAAACTCTTATGTTTCCCTTTGGCTCAGGCCCCTGTGCAGTTCAGGGACCCTGTGGGTCCCAACCCGGGGCTCATGAACAGCAGCAGCTCCAGGCAGAGGCAGAGCCTGAGCCTCGCCTCACCCATGGACTTGATGCTCTGGCTTTCCCATGGGAAAGAAGAGCTGGCTGCATCATATACCATCCCTGCACCCTGTGAGACCCTGCCTGCCATTGCAACACTGCTGCCATTGCAAACAAATACAAGAGGTGGTGATGTCCAAGTTCACAGCAGGAGTTGTCTGTTCCTAACACAAACCCACACCTCATCCTTTGGGACAGTGGAGACCCTGCTCCCTCACACCTAACCCCTGTTAAGCAAGAGACTTAGGAGCCCCAAGTTTCACAGTTTTACAGGTTTAGTGGCTGCAGCACTGCTGGAAACACTGAAAAGGTGGTCAACAGGAAAACAGAAAGGAATTCTGAGAGGTTGAAGCTATCAGAGACCCAAAGTTCCACCTCCTGAGTTCAGCATACAAACATTTCTGTGCCATGGAGCCTCAAGGCCCATTTTACCTCTCCAGTGTTTCAGCTGCAGAGAAAACTAGACAAGCACGAAGCAGGATCAGTGCAAGGACAGAACCCCTACAGAGATCTGGACAGACTCGGTCAATGGCTGAGGACAACACCATGAGGCTCAGTAAAGTGAAGTGTTGGGTCCTGCACGTGGGTCACTACATGGACCGTTACAGGCTGGGGGAAGAGGGGCTTGAGAGCTGTTCTGCAGAAAAGACACCTGGGGGTGCTGGTTGACAGCCCGCTCAATATGAGCCAACAGCGTGCCCAGGGAGACCAATGGCATCCTGGCATGTACCAGGAATGGTGTGGCCAGCAGGATCAGAGGAGATTGTCCCCCTGTTCTCAGGACAGATGAGGCCCCACCTCGAGTGTTGTGTTCAGTTCTGGGCCTCACTTAAAAAAAAACACTGAGGTTCTGCAGCGTGTGCAGAGAAGGGCAACAAGGTTTGTGAAAGTGCTTAGAAAAACATATCTTTGAGGGATGGCTGAGGGAGCTTCTCAAGGAGGCTCGAGGGGACCTCATCGCTCTCTACAACCACCTGAAAGCAGGGTGTAGCAAAGGTGGAGCCGGACTCTTCTGCCATGCCTACAGTGAGAAGACATCAGAAAACGGCCTTAAGCTGAGTCAGGGGAGATTCAGATTAGATAGTAGAAGAAAATGTTTCCACTGTTAGGGTGGTCAGGCAATGGAATAGGTTGCCCAGGGAGGTAGTGGAGCCACCATTCCTGGGTGTACACTAGACACAGTTGGATCTAGTGCTGGGGTTTAGGAGTTACAGCGGGTGGAGGGTTGGACTGAAGGGGTTTTCCAACTGTTTTGCAGAATAAAAACCCTATAATCCAGTGAGGTTACAGAGTGGTACGTTTATTCTGAGCCCAGGGAGCATGGGAATAAGTACTCCAAAAACATGGGCACCTGGTTGAGCTAACAAAGGGTTTATATGCAAGTAAGTTATACATCTTTATTTTTCTTTCATGCATAAACATTATTTTCTGAGAGAAGGCAGGGTTATTATAATGAGTCTCAAGAACTGATTTCCATTTTCTCCGCCTCATCTCACTCCTCGCACTTGCGCTGTTCCTCCTGGTAATTTAGGGTAGTGGTCTTTGAGGGTCTTTAGATATGAAGTAAGACGTCTTCCTCCTGTGAACTTTTTACCTTTTGCTCAAAACTGGTTCAAACCAGTCTTGTTGGCAACTTTTGCTGGTCTAATTGGACTTATCTTGTTCTTTTGACATGTTTTCTGATTTATCAGGGGGTATCCTGGCTGTTTTAATTGGCCTGAGCCCCTTGGTATTGCACCTTCAAGGACAGTGAGTGTGTTTTGCTACATGTTACACAGTGAACTTCATATTACTAAGCAAATTCCATGATAAGTATAAAAGCATAATAAGAAAATAAGTATTATCATTAGTCCTAGGTAAATAAGCATAAACAAAATAGGCATAGACAAAATAAGCATCGTAAGCCCTAAGTAAAATAAAGGCCCCCCTGCTTTCCCCTCCCCCCATCACAACCTTGATGATTCTGTGATTCTCAGGGGTGAGCTGCTTCCCCAAGTGCAGCTCAGAGGCCCTGGCAGCTTGGCAGCCCCTTCCAACATCCTTGTGTTCATTCAGCACATGAGAGTGCAAGGACCCTGACACTGTGGCAGGAGGGCTGTAACCACTGACAGGCTTTAGTGAGCTTCTAAGTCCAGCTGGGACATCCAGATGTGGCCTACATCCCTCTGAGGGATATGGAAGAACCTGTGGGAAGGTGGGTACACCTGGGGATGTGCTGGAGGACACCCACCAATTTCTTCTCTTCATGACCACTAACCACAGCCTAACCCAAATTTTCCACAGCTTTGAAGCCCAAAGGCACATTGGCAACAGAGTCCGTAAGGTAAAGTGGCAGGAAAGAGGGAGGTGAACAGGGTGGATGACAACTGAGTTTCCATGACAACTTGTTTCCTGCTTCCCTCCAAAGCTGAGGCACAGTAAAAAAAGCCTGCTGGGTAGAAAGAGAGAGAAGGGGGTAAAACCAGGGAGTCATGCCTGAGAGGGAACTTGGGTATAGGAGAAGCTCTGTATTTGTCACCAACATGAAAAAGGCTGCAGTGTCATGAAGAGTTTTATTGATGGAAAAGATCACAGTTATATAATGAGGCTGCAGATCCCTCCATAGGACACTGTGGGGAAAAATTTGAGCCTCTTCCTCCCCCAAGGAAGGTGAGAGTCTGCTGGGCAATTACAATTCCCTATGCCACGCTCTGCCATCAGAGCTCAGGAGCAGTTCAACACCTGGAAAGAGAAAAGGCAACATGAGCAATGTTACTGCAAAGGTGAGGGAAACTCCCCCAAGCTCCAGTGATCCTGTGGCCCCTTGCAACAGTAACAACACTTCCCAACACCCAACTCTCCCATGCCAAACTGCCTCATCTGTGGAGAAACTCTCAGACCTGGACCCCATCACACCATGGCCTCCAGAAAGGACAACCCTCACAGAGTCCAGGAGTTCCAGCTCCCAAAGCCCCTGCAAAAAGCAATGGGGAACACCTCTCATGAGGGAGGGATGGGAGTAGGTATCTGTTACACCCCTAGTTAACTGCCCCTTTAAATTATATGAAAGCCAAAAAATACATGCTCAAAATCAGAAAGCCATAAATCCTCAGCCTGTGCCAACCCAGAGAACAGCAGCTTGGCCCAGAGGCAGCTGAGAGTTGGGAGGACTCCTGGATTCACTCTGGTTCTAGCTGCCCCCCAAGAGCACTGCAGCCCTGTGGCTGCCCCTTTTGTGACCCCCCATCAGTACCTGGCAGCCTCTCCCAGCTCAGCCAACGAAGTTGATGACGACGAGGTGGAGGATGGTGTTGGCAAAGAGGAAATCAGCAAACGCCCGCTCTGGGGAGATGCCCTGGAACTCACCCTTGTTCTGGGGGTTGATCTGGATCCGGAGACAAACTGCACAGCAGAGAGAAAATGAGACATTAGTAAGCACAGAAAGAGACAGTGGTGGGGAAGCACAGCCTTGCTGGGGCAGCCTGGCCCAGCCTGGGTTACTGTTTCACCAGGGAAAAGTTACTCCATTGTTACTACAGATGAGCAGGACACTGGCAGGGGATTTACACAGGGGTGTCATGAAATCATCACACACACAGAAACCACAGGGATATTCAAGAGAGCCCTGAAAGGAAAAGGCGCAGAGCAAAGTGGGACTCACAAAGAAGTGTGGATATTTCTATGTCCTCCACTGGGTATGTCAGAAACACAGAATCACTGGAGTTTGGGTTAGACGGGACCTGAAAGCTTATTCAGTTCCACCACTTTCCATGGGCAAGGACATCTTCTACTATCCCAGGTTGCTCCAAGCCCTGCCCAACCTGGCCCTGGACACTCCCAGGGATGAGCCAGCCACAGCTACTCCCAGCAACCTGTGCCAGGGCCTCACAGGGAAGGATTCCTTCCCAATATCCCACCTAACCCTGCCCTCTGGCAGCGGGACGCCTTCCCCCTTGTCCTGTCCCTCCATCCCTTGTCCCAAGTGCCTCTCCAGCTCTCCTGGAGCCCCCTGAGGCACTCGAAGGGGCTCTCAAGTCTCCCCGGAGCCTTCTCTTCTCCAGGTGAGCATCCCCTGTGCTGAGGGGGCAGCAAAGGAACAGAGTGGGTTTGGGGGTTCTCTGGGAGAGCAGCACCCTGCCCCTGCTGGAGGCTGCAATACATCGGGGGGGACAAGGCTCCAGGCTGGCCCCGAGGAGCCCCCGCCCCGCCTCGGGAGTTCGAGACAGGAAGGGGGTGCTGCAGGGGCCGGAGGGGGGCCCGGCGAGTCCTTCGGGAGCGGCTGTGGCTGCCGCGGGACAGCCCCGGGACACCCGCAGGGGGCTGCGGATGTCCCGCTGTCCGCGGCGCCACGGGAGAGGCTCCGGCCAACCCCGGCCCGCACTGACCGCCCAGAATGAAGCTGCCGACGGCGGAGATGAAACCGCTGAGGAAGGAGTTGAAGGGGAAGGTGCCGACACCGAGGCAGTATCCGAACTGCAGCGCGCCCGTGAGCAGCACGTAGAGCAGGAAGGCGTCCAGCGCTTTGAGGCGTCCGGCGGTGCCGCCGCCGTACTCGGACAGGAACCGCCGCGCCACGGCCCGCACCGACCCCGCCATGGCCGCACCGCCCGCACTGCGCGTGCGCAACGGACGTGGCGTCCGGGAAACACAGTACGTGTTGCCGACCAGCGCATGCGCTGAGGGCTCCATGAAGGCCGTCCCCTGAAACTTGCTAAGAGCCAATCAGAGCCCATGGCCGCCTGTTGCCAGGCTGATTATAGAGTAACTTCTTCTAAAAACTAATCAGAGCCCACAAGAACCTGTTGCTGGACGGATTAGAGAGCATCTCCGTCCATGAGCCATTGAGAGCCCAGCTCCGCCTGTTGCCAGGCAGATTACAGCGCGCTTGCCCTCATCCCGGCCCGCGGGTGCTGGGAATGGCGGATCACGCTGGGAGAGGCTCTGGCTTGAGGCGGGTCGGCCGAGGGAGCGACCGGTCAGGGGACTTGTGGGGCCTCGCAGGCACAAGGACTGTCCCAGTTCTCCCAAGACGAGCCGAACTCCTGTATCGCCCTGCTCGGAGCTGGGGAAAGGCAAACCACTGCTTTCCTTGCTTTTGGTTAAAAACCTTCACGACATGGAGCCTGAAGTGGAACCAAAATGATTTTGCTCTGAAGGGGGGAACGACTTTTCAATAAACTCGGAGCAGAACTTTCCTATATATACTCGTTATGTTTAAATCATTCCAGCCTTCTTTCCCAGATAAGGAGTGTGGTCAGTGTGGAGAGCACATACTCACAAACGGGCTCTGCAGTGAAGGCAGGGAATTTTCCTATCAGAATCACAGACTCTTTTGGGTTGGAAGGGGCATTAAAGATCATACAGTGCCACCCCCTGCCATGGGTAGGGAAACCTCCCACCAGCCCAGGTGGCTCCAAGCCCTGTCCAACCTGGCCTGGGACACTCCCAGGGATGGGGCAGCCACAGCTGCTCTGCCCAGCCTGTGCCAGGGCCTGCCCACTCCTGTCATAAAGGACTTCATTCCAATACCTGGTCAGCCTAAATCTCTCCTCATAGTTTAAAATCATTCTCCCTTGTCCTGTTACTGATTAAAGGGACTTATCTTTATTGATTGATCAATCCATCTATCATAAAATTTGCTTAACAGTTATTATAAAAATCACTTTCTATAAAGTAGTTTAGTATATAGCAAAAATCATAACATACAGATGTGTAAGACTTGTCCTTGAAGCTTCTATGTTAAGGGACCTTAGGGATTTCTTATACTAACTAAAATAGACTAGACACCCTATAAAACAAAGATAAATCAGAAGATATGACAAAAGAACAGGATAATTGGAAAAATTCGCCAATTAGAGCAGTTATAGTTGCCAACAGATCTGGTTTATAGCAGTTTCGAGCCAAAAGTAAAAAGTTCATAATGAAGAAAACTATAAACTTCATCCCCAAAGACCACCAGAAGACCCTCGCCCCTAATTACCAAGAGGAAAGGCGCAGGTGCAAGAAGGAGGTGCAGGGTGCAGAGAAGATAAAAATCAGTTCTTAGAACTCATTATAATAACCCTGCATTTTCTAAGAAAATAATGTTTATGCATGAAGAAATAATGAATATGTATAACTTACTTGCATATAAACAAGTTGTTAATTCGACCAGGTGTGCACGTTTTTCAAAGTGCTATCCCCCAAGCACCTGGGCCTTGAATAAACGTACCTCTCTATAACCTTATCGGATATAGTGTCTTTTCTCCGTAAATCATTACTATCTGCTCATGTTAAAAGTCATTGTCCACCTTTTTTATAACCTGTCTTTTAAGTACAGGAAGGCCACAGTGAGGTTTCCCTGGGGCCTCCTCTAGGCTGAACATCCCTAGCTCTCTCCACAGCAGAGCTGCTCCAGCCCTCAGAGCATCTTTGTAGCCTCCTCTGGACCCATTCTAACAGGTCCATGTCTTTCTTGTGCGGAGGACACCAGGCCTGGACTCAGTGCTCCGGGTAGGCTCTTACAAGGGGAGAGCAGAGATGGACAATCACCTACCGTGACCTGCTGGCCACACCTCTTCTGATACAACTCAGGATGCATTTGGCCTTTTAGGCTGCCAGTGCACATTGTTAGTTCATGTCCAACTTTTCATCCATTGGAACTCCCATGTCTTTCTTCTCAGGACTGCTCTCAATGAGTTCTTTTCCCAGTCTGTTTGGAGAACCCTGACCCAGGTATATCACCTGGCACTTGGCCTTGTTGAACTTCATGAGGTTCTCATGTCCCACTACTCAAGTTTGTCCAAATCCCTCTGGATATGCCCTTCCTTCTCTTAAGTCGCCTGCACCGCTCAGCTTCGTGTCATCTGCAGACTTGCTGCCATCTTACAGAAGTGATGCTTGTGTGTCACTTGAGCAACACCATGTCTTCACTTCTGTAGCCTGAATCTTGTCCCTTCTAACTCTTGTGCTTGCTCCCCATGGATGTATTCTCCTTACCTGTGCTTGAGATGGAGACAGAAATACTCCCAAGAAACAACTCTTGTGTTTGTGTGGTAAGGAAAGCACCCAGCTGGGAGATGGGCAAGGTACACATTCCCTTTTTTGTTTTCAATTTGTGCAGAGTGTTTCCTCTTGGAGGCCCACATCTGTAAGCAATAGGACAGAGCCAGAGATGTTTAAAAGTGTTCCATCCCCTGCTCATGCCTCCAGGGCCTCCTGAAAGAACCTTTCTATAGTTCTGAGTGGAGTTTCTGTGTCCAGGAGATGTGATTAACAGCATGGTTTTGCTCAGACACGTCTAGGATGTTACCTGTCTTCCTTCTACAGCCTCTGGTATCTTGATCTGTGGAGGTCTCACCAGTTGCGGAGGATGGGACCTCAGCACGCATATTCCCTCAGGGTTTCTCTGCCAGTGCCCTTGAGGGGCAGTTTTTCCTCAGGCATTATCCATTGTTTTGTGGCATCTCTGGAAATAATGACTTGTCACAGCAACAAAAGCATGTTTGGGAATGGGTTCCACAGCCATGTCTCTTGCTGTTGCCTCCAAATGGCAGGAGCTGCAGCTCTTGTTGAAGTCCTCTGCATATTCCCATCTACAGAGAACCACCAGAAACTACAGGGTCTCCTCCTCACCTCACCAAACCCACACAGCTCTGTAACACCACATCCTGGGTGAAGATGGTGATGGCAGTTTTGGGGTACTCAAACCACTTTGGTGGTGATAAGGGTTGCTGGGACCTGTGGAAACTTTCTATGCTGCTGAGTCAAGAAAATCGGGCTGGAAGTGATCTCCTTTCATTGGAGAATGCCTGCATTTGATGTCTCCATGGCCTTGAAGAACAGTGTTTTGGAAGGGAGATAATTGCTACCTAGAGCTTTGCAATGGAGAGGTGAATTATAAAGTATTGGAATTCCAAGATCAAAAGGTGATGGTCAGTACTGCAAACTCAAACTGGCAGATAGTTATTAGTGTAATCTTGTGGGGACCAACACTGTTTTTATTAACAACCTGCATTATGGGACAGAGTTCACTCTCAGCTAGTTTGTGGACCACATCAAATTTGAAAGAGCAGTTGATAGACTGGAGGGCAAGGTTGTTGTTGAAACTTACCTTCACAAGCCAAAAAATGTATGAAAAGAATCAGCACCAAATTCAGTGAAGTTTAGAGCAAAGTTCAGATCTGACATAACCTCATTGATTACAAGTCTTGGGGTTGATTGGCTGAAAATCAGCTTTGCAGAAGGAGCCCTGGAATTACTGTGAGCAGGTGATCATGACTCAGTAAAGAAGATATTTTCTGGGTCACCTTAACAAGAACACAGGTCAAGGAAGGTGGGTCTTCCCCTCTGCTCAGCACTTGTGAAAGCCCTTGTGCAGAACTGGCTCTAGTTTAGGACTCCCCAGAATATGGCAGATTTTGGTATATTAGAGCAAATCTGGGAGAGGTGGAGGCTGGAGCACAAGACATGGTGCTCAGACAACTGGGTTTGTGCTGCTTCAGGAAGAGAAGGCTCAGGTGGGACCTTGATGTGACATTCAGCTACCTTTTTGTGGGGTGTATAAAAGGATCTTCTTGCAGGTACACAGAGACAGGAAGAAAACCAGTGGATAGAACACAAAATATTTCAGTTAGATATTCAGAAAAGATTTTTCACAAGGTAACCAAACATTGGAACAGGGACTCTGAAAATTTCTTTAATATCTTGTCGATTCTCAGAACCAAACTGTACAAGGCCTTGTGCAGCTGCTGCAGTTGGGTCCTGCTTTGAGTTGAACCAGAGATTGTCAGAGGTCTCTTCCAAATTATATTATGTTGAAATTTTCGATCATATAGTAATTCTATAAGTGATTATTTTAAAAACACCCTACAAGGACCCTGTAGTCAGGCATTCCCATTTTCTGCACTTCTAACATCCTTGTAACTCCCACAGAGATTCTCTGCCCATTTTTCTCTAGCACTATTTCTTTTTGCTCCCCCTCAGCATCTTTGCCTCTGTCCTATGTTGTTCTTCTCTGTCTAGGACCAACGTAGATTTAGTACCTAATTTACTTTTAATTCCTCATAACTAAGTCAGACAACATCTTGGAAAAAAACAACTAGACAACCACAGAACTGATCCTGTTGTCCTCAAGGCCTTTGGAAAGAAAGTGATGTCCAGACTCAACATAAAAATCGGGAATGAATACTTAGAGATCATTTGAGATTTCTTGGTTGAATTTGATATTTCTTTTTGGACTGACAAGCGGAAATTCTTACTTTTTTCCTCACCCAGTACTATCCAAAATCCATCTCTTCTGCTACAGCTGTGTTAACTTGAAAATTTCTGAAGCTTTTTATTTGTGCTGATCCTTTCTCTAGTGTAGAAGTAAAGTAGCTAAGACCTCAGAGGTTTCCAGACTTCCTAGTTGGGAGATTTCTGCAGCATGATTGGACAGCTTCACCAAGTCAACACAACACGACTGTTGAAGGAATGACATGTTTGTAAGTGGATGGACTTATCTGAAGGAATTTTCCTGCTGTCGTGATTTACTACATTCTGTTTATCTGACAAAGCTCAGTGAAGGATAAATTGTATAACCCAAAGGCATCTAAATTCAGTAACTGTCCCTTTTGGTTCATGGCGAAGGAATTAAACCCAACCTGTGAATTCATTCCCTCAGGAAGAGAGAAAATATTAACAATCAGAGTGGAGTTTTCATTCCTGCATGTCACGTGTTTTCCTCTCAGATTTCTCTCATAAGCCAAAGACAATTTGAATACTACTTTTTGATTTAAACAAAACCTTGCAGTAACGCATCTGTGGCAACCCCACTTCTGGTACCAAATTATTGTCACGTGAAAGGGGGGAGAGACAGAAATGCAAAGATTTCTAGTCCCACCTGTATTTATGGCTAGGCTTCGCGAATGAAGATTTGAGAAGGGCACTACCCACGCTTGCTGCAAGCTGCTGGTGGCTAAAAAGGCTGATACGGGATAGGCAGGTCCGGTCACAAAAGGCACAGCGGAACGTCTCTTTAGGTGATATTGGCAAGGAACGGTTCTTTCTGTGTTGTCTTTTCTCCTCAAGACTGACTCTGTGTGCATTCTCAAAGGAAGCAGCAGCATCGTGAATGGTGTGTCTCCATGAATCCCGATTGGAGGCCAGAGTAGACCATTGGTGGCAGTCAGTATGACCAAGGCTGAGGTGTTGTTTCATGTTGTGAGATTGCTTGCAAAAAGTGAGTTTCTGAGCAATCCAAACTGCTCCAGTTCCGTGAGAATCATGTAGCTATGCCAGCTTGCAAGGACACACACCTGCTGTTTGTCCATTAGGCCACGGTCACTCCTTGCAAATGTTTTCATGAGAACGTCTCAACTGCCTTCCTGATCTCCGGACATGGACCTCAAAACATCAGGATGAGATAATATAAACACTGGACTTGTTAGAGATAGGCTTTTAACCAATTAGAAGTTCTAGGGTGTTGGGGTGAGACCTTTTTAGCCAATAAGATGTACCTCTAACTCTATATAAACCGTGTGCTGTGTGAAATAAAATGTCTTCACTGTGAATCTCATAGGTTTGTACTGTGAAGTCCTTTCTCTCCGCGTAGTTTGTTTACTTTAGTTTCAGGGAGTCCTTGTATCTCTTCTTCGGGGCTCCTCTCTTGTGGCAGCCGGTGGCGAGTTCACCATAGAGCACAATCTTCAGGAGGCAGTGGGTGATCCTCCATTCTGGAGACGTGCCCTGCCCAGCACAGCTGCGTTCTCATCAGCATGGCCTCGATACTGGTGATCCCTGCCTGTTCAAGAACAGACACATTGGTCACGTAATCAGACCAGTGAATGTTTAAGATTGAACGGAGGCAGCGCCGATGGAAGCGTTTGAGAAGCCGCAGGTGGTGGCAGTAGATGACCCATGATTCAGACCCATATAAAAGAATAGACAGTACAATGGCTCTGTAGACACCGATCTTTGTACTTTTCTTCAGGTGTTTATTGGACCAGACTCTTTTATGGAGTTTTCCGAAGGCTCTGTATGCCTTTGCTGGCCTGTTGTCTATCACTTTGTCGATCTTACCGTCTCAGGAAATGTTACTTCCCAGATAGGTGAACTGCTGGACTGACTTAAGCTCTGATTCACCTATGGTGATGTGGGGATGATGGAAGACTTTCTGAGGTGCAGGTTGGTAGAGAACTTCTGTCTTCTTTAGGCTGACTTCCAGCCCAAAAAGCTCAGCAGCCTCTGCAAAGCAGGATGTGAAGCGCTGCAGAGCTGCTTCTGTGTGAGCAACGAGGGCGGCATCGTCAGCAAAAAGCAGCTCACGGACAAGGTGATTCAGGGTCTTGGTGTGGGCCTTCAGTCGCCTTAGGTTGAATAGACTTCCATTGGTACGATATTGGATGTAGATGCCATTTTCTTCATCGAGGTCTGCCGTGGCTCTTTGGAGCATCATGCTGAAGAAGATTGTGAATAGAGTTGGTGCAAGAACGCAACCTTGTTTCACACCATTGGTTATTGGAAAGGGCTCAGAGAGTGCATCGCCATATCTGACTTATCCATACTGATCCTCATGTAGCAGAATGATCATTTTGAGGAACATGGGGGGACATCCTAAACATTCCAAGATCTGCCACAGGCCTTTTCTGCTCACAATGTCGAAAGCTTTGGTGAGGTCAACGAAGGTTACATAGAGACCTTTGTTCTGTTCCCTACACTTCTCTTGCAGTTATCTGAGAACAAACACCATGTCCGTGGTGCTCCTATTGGCTCTGAAACCATGCTGGCTTTCAGGTAGAAGTTCTTCTGCAATAGTGGGTACTAATCTGTTCAGAAGTATTCTTGCAAGGATTTTACCAGCAATGGAGAGCAAAGTAATACCTCGGTATTACCTGTATTAAGGTAATAGCTATAAGCGTCCTCAGAACAATTAAAGCTTTATGAACCCAGCACTGCCTGTCAGACTATGGGCAGAACACAGGCTGGAAAGATTTTTGACTTTCCTGTGAGGACCACACTTAAGCCAGGGACAACTTAATAGCAATAAGCACCTCCAGAAAATCAGAGCCTTATGGTCCCAACACTGCCTATCAACTTTGGACAGCACACAAGTTGGAAGGGTTTCTGACCTCTGCTATGAGACCACACTTAAGCCAGGGAGAACTTAATAGCTATATAAGGGTCTCCAGACAATCAGAGTCTTTGGACCCCACACTGCCTGTCAACATGGATAGCACACAGGTTGGAAGGGTTTCTGACCTCTGCTATGAGACCACACTTAATAGCAAGAAAAGAACTTTCCCCACAACAGCTCCCAAAATAACATTAATTAATTAATACAAGTATGTGACAGTTATTGTGGGTTTTGCATTGCCGGCGATAACATTTAGCTGCAAGATTGTATTTAATTGATAACAAAAGACCCCAAAAGAAACCAGCACAAAACACATTTTACAGAGACAAGCATACCAAACTTAAGTTTCAATACAGCAGTGTATCCCAGTCCCATGACAGGCAGAAACTAGCAACAGAAAACTACTAACTAGAAACATAACCAACCAAAACACTTATCCAGACTCCCCCTCAGTAACACAGGGCAATAAAATAGCTTGCACATCACTTTCTCTATGTGATTCACCTACAGAGTGAAAGTGAGGGTGCATCATATCAGCCTCAACTGAAATCACATTTCTAAGAGGTAAATTAAATTAATTTTGTTTAACACAGAAAAGATTATTTTACAACTCTCTTCTATCCTCTGAGACTCATCCAGGATGAAAATATTAGGATGGACATTAAGGCACAAGGGATGTGAAGAAAATGACAGCAAGAAGGAAGAAGAGATGGAAAAACAAGCATGCTGTGAGCCTGTGAGATATTCACTGTACCACAAATGAGTACCAGATTTCCTGAGGTATTATTTTACTTTCCATTAGTATATTATATTTTGGATAAGGGCAGAAATTCTACTGAGAGCCTCAGCAGTCTGTGAGCATTACAAATGCAAACTGTCCTGCCAAAAGGTACGTGGGAACATTTCCCATGATCTTTGCTACTGAAATATGATTTGTGAAACAGGAATAATTTTTGTTCTATTTTGAATTGTTGCTCCTTTAGATATTCTGTCTGAATGAGATAAAGATATTACAATGTCATTGTCTGGAACTAAGGTGATAGTCTGCAGCCAATAGAGAGAGTAAATCCTCTTATGGTATAGTTATTGTATGTACATACCTCTTACAGTATAGACACAGTCAATGTCCAATTTCTTTAGACACTGTGGGAATACTATGTCCAAGTTTGTGTGTTTGCACTGAGGTTGTGTGTGAAATGATGATTAATTCAATGATATTTAATTTAACAAATAAGACCAGATAACTACAAAATCATCTTTTTATTCCTCCTGTGTTCTTTAACTTCTGATGGAACTCTTAACAAACCCAACCCAAACAAACAAAACGAAAACACAGAAAACCCCAACAACTTAAAACCAGAAAGAAAGTAAAAGACATAGGAAGGGAGGGGAGGGGAGGGGAAGGGAGGGGAGGGTAGGGGAGAGAAAGAAGCTGAATTCCCAGTGTTATTAGTGGGAATTCAGTTACTGAATTGACCCATCTTTGGGTTGCCTAATGCAGCTGTACAGAGCTCAGTTAATTTGTCCAAGTATTTGAGGTACCCTGGAGTACCTGCACATTCTAAGCAGGCCATTAAAGATGATGGAGAAACCACACCTTTGTGAAGAGGGAGTTGGATGCCAGGTGGGGCACCTCAGGGCATCTCAAACTCCTTGCAAGCTCCAATTCTGCTTTTGTGATAAGGTACACTTGAGGTTTTACTTCAAGGGAGGGAACTGATGCTGATTTAGTGACAGGGATTGTGTGTGTGTGGGTGTGTGGGTGTGTGTGGGTGTGTGTGTGTGTGTGTGCGCTCTGTGAGTGGTGGAGAGCAGAACTTGGGAAGCAGAGGGGCAATGCCAAGGGGTTCTTTGTCCAGTCTGGTTTATCTTCATCATAACGTGGAGAGAATGAACATTGTTGCAATTTCTTCTTACATCACTTGTAAGGTTGACTGTTGTAGTTCCTCTCTTGGAGCATTCTCTGAGCTCTCACAAGAGGTAGTGGGACACGTGCACATCATGAGAAGCCATTAGTCCCATGAGTTTATCTCACAGAACAGAGCAGGAGATGTTCAAAGTCTTAATGAGACAGAGGATGGGGACAGAGGTGCAAGATTTAATTTCGTATATTTGAATCCAGAGTTGACCCAAACTGAGATGGAAGGAGGGAGCTGTGAGTTAGGGTGGCTGGTGGTTCCTGAAGGTGTTAGCAGTGTGTGTTACAGTCACAGGGTGTGTTACAGTTACAGTGTTACATCCATAGTGTTATATCACAGTGTGTGTTACAGTCATTGGGTGTAATGGATGAGAACTTAACTGAGAACTGACGCCTGCTCATGACTATGAGAAACACGATAAAGTACATCTTTGATTAAGTGTGTAGTTGCTATCAGTGTATATTGAAAAAAGGTAGGAAATGTTTTTGTGCAGCTGTTCTATGACATCTACATTTGACCACACCAGGTCACTGGCCAATGCTCTGCTTATGGCCAACTTAGAGATCATGAGAAACTGAATGTCCATATGGATTAATAGTCACAGACCTGGCATAAAGCCAGCTGTGTTTCTAGGTGTTATGGGTTTGGCCAGGTGGGCCTAAATTTAGGTTTTAAAGTTCAGCTAGGCCTGGGATTGTCAGCTGATTTAAGCTGGGCAGAGCTAGCTAACAGCTGACTTCTTCCAGACAATAATATTGTATTCCATACTATACTACATCATCTCAAAAGGTGTAAAATCCAGTGTGTGGGAGGTGTTTGGTCAGTTCTGCCATGGCCGAGGTACAAGCTGGACGTGATCCAGCTTCTGTCTTGGAGCAGGCCTTGCTCCTGCTCCTGCTGCCTCTGCTTGCATTTTGTTTGAGTTCAGGGAAGTAGAAATATTTTGTTGTTATACTTTCTCTTTCTTGCAGGGTGTCTTTTAGAGTGCTTATAAATCTAGAGTAATGGGCTTTGTATTAACTGGGGAGTGGGAGGTTATATCTTGTTATACTATACATAACTTGTGTGTGTGTTATATTGTGGTTTTCTCTTAATTTTCTCTTTTCTGTATAAATACATATAGTTTGTTTCAGCATAAACCTGGTTTGAGGGGTTTTTTTTTCCTCTCCCTGTTCTTCTTCCCTTAGCTGATTGGGGGGAGGAGGAACCCTTTTCACTCTGTCCTGGACAGTTGGCATTTTGCCAGCTCAACCCAAGACACGAGGAGTATAAAAAGTGGGACCCTTTTGCAGCTGATCCAAAGCCTCATCTATGGGTGGATGCACCACATAGGAATTCTCCCAGTTACCTGAGACACTGGGCATGGGTTTTACTGGGCCTTCCCAGCTGAAGTGTGGGCATGGATGTGAAGCATTAGGTGGTAATTGGTGATGCATTTCTTCATTTCTTCCTAATCACTGTTCTCTCTATATATCTCATCATCATCATCATGGCTAGGCTTCACAAGAGAGGATTTGGGAAGGGCTCTCCCTATATGGGTCTATTTTTCGATCCTGTGCAGTGGATTTTTTAGGTGAGGCACAGCATGTGCAGAACTGACCCCATTCTTTAACTCCTAGGGTTCATTTGCCACGGCAGAGCGAGCTTGGATGGTGACAGTGAAGTCCTCAGGACTAGAACCTACAGTCCCCGGTATTCCCAGGTCTCCTTTCCAAGTAATAACTGGGCCCGACCCTGCTTAGCTTCCGAGATCTGATGGGACTGGGCATCAAGGTGGCATTTAACTGCCTCTCTCAATATATATATATATATATATATATATATATATATATATATATATATA
>JAJPCS010016134.1:51827-83067 GCA_021164005.1 Willisornis vidua nigrigula
ATATATATATATATATATATATATATATATATATATATATATATATACACTGTATATTTTTCATGCTACATTACTAATTTTTATTTTATTTGTATACATATATATAATTCATTTTATTGTGCTTGTTTGAAAAACTGTTCATATTATACAGTGACTAGTATGGAGTCATTTTGCTGAGTACCCTACCTGTCAGCAAAATGATTTGGCATCACAGCAGAATATACAAAAAAAAAAAAGGCTTTTTTAAGTAAAGAAAAATGTTTTTAGTCCTGAGTATTCCTAGCTGGGAACAGCGACCTTGTCATATTTTGGCTGCTGACTGGTCATGTTATGGTTTGTGTGAGAATTGGGACTTCTATTTGAAGGAGGTAGAACTGCTTGATGTAGTGAAATGTTTCCAAAAGGTTTCAGTAGAGAAAGGAAAGGAAGTGAATTTTCTAGCAAGACAAGGATAGATTTTGCTGGCTTCATATTGAAAGCAGCATCAACAGAGAGAACAAATATGTGAGGATAAGATTGATTTGGAGAAGCAAGTATGTGAATTGCAGGGGGAAATACTTATGTTGCAATGTCAAAATTGACCATTAATGGACAAGTTGGACACTTATCAAACAGTAGCAGAAAAAGCAGCTGTCCTAGGAGCCCAATATAAATATCAAAAGCAAAGCGGTTGAGTAAACAAGAAACAAGTGCATGTTGTGATTGTGGAGGCAAGGATAGGCTGGGATCCCCAAAATAGGATGGAGATATGTGGGATCCAACTGATTTAGATAGTAGTTCAAAGGGTGTATTGTTGAAGCAAAGACAATAATATCAAGGAACTTGGAAGGTGATCCTAATGGCTATCCAGTTAGGCGTGATGTTGTAGAGGATTTTATTCAGCATGAAATTTATTATATTATAGATAGATTTAAACAAAATCCCAGAGAGTCTTTGGCCTCCTGGGTGGTTAAGCTGCATGATTTTGTAGCCTGTGATTAAATTAGACTTGGGACATAGCAAGAAGTTTGTAATGTGTTGCAGGAAATTTGAACAGTACAGGCCACAGCCTGGTGTTAGAAGTTTGTATGCACAACCCAGTCTATGCAGAAAGTAGCAAAGTCTGTGTCCTTAAGATAAAAGGGAACAGACTTGCAATAGCAGCAGCAAGCAAGGACCAATCGAATTGTGTTGTAAGGCATAGACACTATTAGCCAATAATGTGCTTGTATTATTCACGTGCTTTTAGAGGTATATCTCATAGTGTGTGTAATGCAAACAATAAATCAAAGCACTGATGATACTTCTATGAAGGGGATATCTTTGACTCTGCGACGGACCCTTGGGAGCTCAAAAAATCGATAGATTTTTACTCAGTAACGTTCTGATTATCAGCTCCAATTCAAAATACGATTATTAAGATTACTCCACATGTACATAAAAGCATTATAATGACTTTACTGATAAATGAAACAGGAAATCTCATGTTACAGATTTAGATTCCCTTGTGATTTCTCCATACCACCATTGGGCCACACGCACTGATAATGGCGCACCACGGCCCGGCTGCAGCCGGCGGGGGACCAGCCACGGAGAGGGGAGGGGGCCACACTTCGAGGTGCTTGCCACAGCAAACGGGCTGAGGGGGGAGTCAGGGGAGAGGGAGGTTCTCATGAGAAGTGATACTGGACTTCGAGGAGGATAAGAGTGACTTGTGGGATGGAGAACGCCTCTCAGTCCCTGTAGGGGAGCTGGGAAAGCCCTGGATTGATCTGCAGTCCCCAGACGCCGCAGAACCACCGCTCATACAGCCCCTGCCCGCAGCCAGCTCCAGAGCAGCAGCCGTCTTCCCCGACTGGGGCCGTGGCACCCGCCAGCACCGTGGTGTCTGGAGTCAGTGGGTCTGCTGCCACCACCTGTCCCGTGCAAGCCTCCGCAAGAGCTGGGCCATCCCCGGAGCCCACGCTGTTTTGCTGCCGCAACAGGCCATCCCTCTCTGCACGAGGTCTGAGCCGCCCGGAGCTCCCACCGCCGGTGCTGATGGTGCTTTGTTGCCATTTTCCGTCTGCACTGCAGAGGCGGCCGCACTGGAAAGACCCGGGAGCTACCTTTGGAAACTTATCCTGTGTCCACCAGGCATGCCGGCGGTGTCGCGCTGACTCCATTGTATCACGATACTGCATTGGATCGGCATTGTCGCTTCAGGAACACGGAAGTGAAAAGATTAATTTCTGGGTGGTATTCATTCTCTATGTTTTTATTCTGTTTTGTTCCTTGTGTTTTTAGTAAAAAATGTTTTTTTGTTTCTATACACTGCTCAAAGGTCTCGTATTTTCAAATTTATAATAAGTCCAGGAGGGAGGGGGTCTCTATTCCTTTGGAGGTCCCTCCTCCTGGCATACATTGTTTTAATCCAAGACACTCCATAGGAAAAGTCATAGAAAAAATCCAGCAGTTAGGAAATTTGGGGGAATGGGGACCCAAACAAAGTGGGGAGAGGTGATAACAGGAATGGTGAAGTGAAAGAGAATCGAATCTCTTGCAATTAAATGTTTGCTGCCTTGTTGAAACACTGAGACAAGGTTGATGGGCTCCCCACTAACGAGATGTGGAGATTAGATGAACAGCATGGGTTGAACAAACCTGTTTAAAAAGCAAAGAATTCCAGCTCAGGCCAAAAAGATGGCATGACGGATGGAGCAATTTGACCTTCTGCTTCCCTCCATAAACCTCAAATGGACAGTACCCTGGCCAGTGGAGGACTCCCCTCATTGGTGAGTCAATGCTTCGGGGGGACAAAAGGGGATGGGATCAGTATGCTGATCTCTATTTGTGGCCAAATGTCAAAATGGTGCAACAATTGAGAGAATTAAAAGCAGAATGAGATGAAGGCCAAGTTCCAGAACAAGGGAGGGGGAGAAAAGACCTACGTCCTCACATGGAACTTCAAATTAATTGGGAAAATGGCCCTTGTCAAACAGTTAAGGCCCTTGTTAATACTGGAGTAGAGGCGCCTCTTTAATTTATGGCAATTCTAAAAATTTTAAAGGACAAAAGGTTTTGATTACAGAAGTAGATGACAAACAAATTGAAGCCATACAGAGAAAAATTGAGATGAAAATTGGTAATCTGCCAAAGCAAACTTATCCAGTGATGATTGTTCCTGAATATATAATTGTCCCTGAATATATAATTGGAATTGATATTTTAAAAGCACTGTCTTTACACTTTCCTGATGGTAAGTATCAATTTGAAACCAGGACATGTACATCAGCCTGACCAGTTTTAGCTGGGAAACCTAAAATATCTCTGGTCAAAATTCGACCTGCCTCCAAGGAATAACAATAAACCAATATCTTATACTAGGAGGACATGAAGAAATCTCACAGACCATTAAAGATTTATTCAATATAGAAGTGTTTAAACCAACAGCCACTGGCTTTAATAATCCTATCTAGCCTGTTAAAAAAGAATGATGGAATGTAGCGAATGACAGTAGACTATAGGGAGCTTGATAAATTTACTCCACTACTGACAACTGCAGTATCAGATACTGTAACTTTAATTGAAAAAAAGACAACACCACCCCGGAACTTGGTATGCAGTGACTGACTGTCCTAGTTCAGCAGGTGAGACCAGTTTATCACTGTGTGGGTATGACCAAAGCTATGTATTCTACATCCTCTGTTCATTTCCCATGAACTGTTAACAATGGCAGTTAATGGCAGTAGCTGCCCAGGGCACACCCGACCCCTCAGGGTATGAGCTGGGTGTGAAAGACACCTGTGAGATAAGAGCTGTGATAACTCCCTTCCAGCAAGTCATTAGCACCTCCACACCCAGCCTGAGGTGTCATGTCTGCTAATGGGCCACCAATGATTCCAAATATCCTATGACTCAAAGAGTGAGATTACTCATTGTGTAACTCCGTGCCCTGAGGGAGGTACTGGGCAGTCCCACCTGGACCTGAGGGGATAATATCTTGAGGGTTTGGGGACTTAAGAAACCTCTTGTCGGATCCAAAGGAGAACCAGAACCTCGATAGGAGGAGACCACCACTTTCAACCAGATTGTGACCACCACTCTTCACCAGACTGCAACCATCAGCTGCACCAACAGGTTTTTCACTCCATTTTACTTTGGACTTGGGGAAACCACATAGGGTTCAGCACAGGGGCTAACAAACCCCTTTGTGTTTGTGCCCCAGGGTGCTGTGTCATACTTCTGGGTTTTGTGAGTTAAAACCAACTTCTCTGTGTGCCATTGCATTTATTGTACTATTGTTATTAAATTGTAACTCTGATTTATAATCTCTTTTGTTTTGGGTTCGTTTCTCCTGCCGGTTTCCCTTTAAACCAGCACACTGACTTAGCTAACTCTTTCTTTACAATACCCATTGCTGAGGATCATTAGGATCAGTGTGCTTTTATTTGGTAAGGCAGGCAGTATATATTTATGTGCTTACCTCAAGGGTGGCTTCATAATCCCACCTTCTGCCATCAAATAGTGGCAGAACACCTGGGTGAATTGTCCTTGCCAGGGATGGTGCAAGTGATACATTATATAATGATTCAGATTCTATTATTGTTCCTATTATAAAATGGCTAGTGTGGAGTAATTTTGTTGAGTACCTGCCTGTCAGCAAAACACTGTGTTACAGTCACAGGGTGTGTAGCAGTCATGGTCTCTGGGTTGAGCATTGTAACTGAAGCCTGGGAAGCAGGGCCTGTGCGTCTGCCAGTGTTTTGGAAGAGAAGGTTTGGAGAGGTGGTCCATGGCATTTCCGTTCCACCTGCCATGTGTGCAAGTTGCTGACAGAAAGCACAATGTTTTGGTTTGAATACTTTGGCAAAATGCCAAGTATAAACCAAAGGACAAGCTCCTTCCCCAGCCCACTGAGAAAAGGCAAGGAAAAAACCTGGAAACTTTAAACAGGTTTATATATTTATACAGAAAAAAGAGAAAATTAAAAGAAAACTACAATATAACATACACCCACAAAAGTTAAAAATAACAAACAGTAAGTCCCCACTCCCCATCAAACACAAATCCCACCATTCTAGCTAGAAATCACTAAAGAGAACTCAAGCCCCCAAGGGAGAGACCCAAGCAGAGAGAAAACTAAGAATGAACATTTTACTTCCCTAAAATAACATGGTGGTAAACCAGCGCTGGGCCTAATCCTCCTGTCCCTCCCAGGACGGCACAGTGCATCCTACTGGATCCACAGGCATGAAGGAACTGAGAGAACTCCTCCTACTCTGTTGTATTTATATTTGAGATGACGTCAGAATATGGTATGGAATACCATTGGCCAGTATAAGTCAGCTGTCAGCTGGCCTAACCCAGCTCAAGTCAGCTGATAATCTAAGGCTTACTCTGAAACTAAAGCCTAAATTTAGGCCTACACCTACCTAAACCCAGGACACATGACCTTCACCCTACCTGAGCACTGCTGTTTGACTTCTGTAAGGGAAGGCTGGTACAGGAGAAGTGTGAGGCTTTCTGAGCTGTCTGTAATCAAAGTTTGTGTCACAGTTTCTACTCTAATGAACCCTGGTGGGGACACATTGTTCGACTTGGTTTCTCTTATCTCACCCTGGGATCCATTAAAGCTCCAAGTAACTTTTTCGCTGCTTCTGCCTGTCATTTCCCCAAGGCACCTGGCCAGATTTTGCCACAGCTACAACTAACAGGGAGGTGGTACACAGTCCTCAAGGGACTCATTAAAATGTTGACATCCCTAACGAGTTCCATGTTGTTCTTCTGCCCACCTGTAGAGCTGTAAGCATTGTAGTTAATTAGGGAGCTCCCAGATGTGTTTCAATGAACACCAACAGCATCATTTCTGTTTGTCTTTTGGTATGATTATATATGACAGGAAGAATGGAAATGGAGTCATTTTGAAAAGAAATTGGTCTGGCTGATATCCTGGTGGGAATCAGGCAGAGAGAGGAAAAGTATCTGTGATCCAGCAGGGACTGGCCAGAGTCACACTTTGATTCATGCGCTGGCAATAAGACAATTCTTACTCCAGTCTCTTGTCCTGTGGCTGCAACCCACTGCACCGCCAAAGGCCTCATTTGCAAAGCCTTTCTCTGGTCTAATTAGCACCACCTTTACATGCTCTATAATTATGCACAGAAACAGGAGGATTGTTCATCACCATGGCAAAAGATTTTCAAGGCCTTTGTTAATGAATGAAAGAAGAAAAACCTTAATTAAAAAAATCTCTTCTCCATTTGTCTGGTCCCCCTGAACTCCAGTTTTCTGAGGACATGAACCCCGAGAAGAGCTGATTCAGTGGAGAGATGGACAGGTGATAGA
Organism: Willisornis vidua nigrigula; assembly: GCA_021164005.1. Lineage (NCBI taxonomy): Eukaryota > Metazoa > Chordata > Aves > Passeriformes > Thamnophilidae > Willisornis > Willisornis vidua. Next base: position 58,134 of record JAJPCS010016134.1, read on the forward strand.
AATTTTCATGGACAACTCAATTAAGAAAAATTTAAACAACAGAATGAATAGAAATAAATGAAGAAAATTGAATCCACATGCTGAAGGGAATGTCATTGGCTTGCAGATAATTTAGCAGATGAACAGGGGAGTTGGACATCCACTCGCATGGTCCAGGAATTACAGAGTGAATGAGGTAGAGGTACAGAGAGGAGCAATCATTTAGGATGGCTTATTTTCTTTAGAGGTAATACCATTTTATCCCATTTTCCCAAAATTTTGGTGATAGGGACATGGGTAGCTATAACAGAAAGTTCAAATGTGAGCAACTGGAACACAGGATGGAATTTTTTTAGGAAATGTCAAAATAATTATTGGAACTGTTGATTTAAAATTCATGTTGGTCCTCAGGGATGAGGGAGTAGAACAGAAATGACAGATTTTTAAGAAAATCTTCCACAGAGAAAAAGTGCCAGTGACCCCCGGGACCAAGAAATTGGGCAAGAAAACCAGAGACTATCATGGCTGAGTAGGGATCTTCTAGTGAAACAAAAGGAAGAGAAGCAAACACAGGAGTGTAAACTAGGACAGGTGACCTGGGAAAAGCCTAGAGATGAAGTTCAATTGTGTAGGGATAGGGTGAGGAAGGCTGAGGAGAAGCTGGACATAGAGTAAACAACAGCTCTAATTCATGCTCTGCATGCAAGGTTTCCTGCTCATGACTCCTAGTTCAGTGTTTTTCAGACAGTGACCCAACAGTCACTGGTCTTCATGGCGGGAAAGGCTAAGCTGATTGCAGCACAGAAAATAAATACTTGGGTCTCAGGACCGAGATGGGGATGGCTCCCGGAATAATCCAACCACAAGCAGGAGTCAGGAACAATCCAAAAAGCGTTTATTTCTGGTGGGGGACTGGGTTTAAGGGTATGTGTGATAGATAGGTGATCAATATAAAACTTCCTTGTTAAATTGAGTTGGTAATTAAATAGAATTTAATTAAAGATATCACTTTATTAAAATAGGGAAGTAGAGTTTACAGTGTCATTGTGACTGTGCTCGCCACCTAAGAAACTTGCAAGGCTTAAACTGCAAGATAAACTGTTTTTAGCATATTGTGTCATGCTTGGTATAGGCATATAATAGATGTGAACTGCGCATGAGAAGAGCCTGAAGACCACCCTAAGACCACTCTATGACCAATCAAAGGAAAGCAACCCCCCAGCAACAGAGCCAAACCTACGCAGAGGGACCGATAAGGTGAACATCACGAGCCATCACGAGCCCGATGAGGTAGAGATCAGGAGCCATCACAAGCCAAAGCTGGGAGGGACTAACTGAAAATAGAGACTAAGATATAATCAATAATGGAAAAACCTAAGCTAAAAAGAGGAACCATCATAGTCTATAAAAACCAAACCTTTAACTTGTACCCTTTGTGAGCCAGCTGGGAGCGCTAAGCCCCCACATTGGTCACCCAGAACATTTCCTAGGATGTCCTGTTTGCTTATTTGTCTAGTGGTTGCTGCAATGAATTATTTGTCTATTGTTGCTGCAATAAATTACTCAAAAATTAAGTTTTAAGTGTTGGCCTCAATAATTCAGTCAATTTTACCTATACCAGTATGGATAAGGGAGGGGCTTGGTAAAGGGGTGTAAAAGGTTCGATAGTGCAACAGTCAATAACTTCATGCAACCAATAACAAAGCATCTGAGGGTTGGATTCAGGGGATTGGCTTGAAAGGGGCAGGAGCGGGGGTTCAGAACAGGCAGAAGAGACCGCGTGGTGATGGCGGCTGCAGCCCGCCTGTGACGCTCGGCTGTGAACATCGTGTCTCTGGCACCCAGCTGTCTGGCCAGGACTTGCGCCGCTCCGCCCGGCCCCGGCACTTCCTGGCGGGGCCCCCCAGGGCCGGTACCAGCCCAGCTGGGGCTCGGTACACTGTGCAGCCACCGCTGTGGGCCCCAGGGGCTCCATGACCCGCGCAAACCCTGCCTGGGCCAGCACCGTCCATGCCGGCTTTTACACGGCTCACGCCTGGGCAGTGGTGCTTTATATGCAGTGGCACTGTATGGCGCCGCCATCGCTACGTGTCCTCCATTCCCAGGGCGGCGGCTCCATCGGGGACGCCGCCATCAGCCGTCCCCGCCCGCGTTCGTGGATGGGAGGGATGGGAGGGAGCTCCCCTAGCGGGGGGCTCTCCCGGTCCCGGCGGGGACTCGGTACTGTCAGCGCATGTGCAGCAGGGTCCGTCGGCGTCGCTGTGGCAACACCGGGATGGGACCTCACCGGGAGGGTTGGCAAATCGCTGCCTATACGAGGAAAAGCCCTCATAGAACTCAACACAAAACTAACAGAACCAGATTAGGATTAGAACAGTGCAAACCAAACCTTAAACCTCTGCTTCTGTTTCTTCCCTGTCTTCGAGGTAAGGTGTATCTACATTTGGGTGTTACAACCAGAGCAGGATAAGAAAGTGCTTTTGAGCAGGGGTGGGGTGTTCAGCAGAGTGGCCTCCAGGAGAAGAGACCAGGAGTTGCTTTCATGCTGCCCTAATATCAGACACAAACAGTTTCAGAGGGCTTGGCAATGGGCCCACCTTGGGCCAGGGTTAAGCTAATCAATGAAACTGGTAGTGCCTCTCAAGAAAAATATTTGTATAAAGGTAGAATGCTGCATGGCAGGGAGAAGTGAGGCAAAACAAAGCATGAGAAACAATCCTGTGAACATCAAAGGCACAGAAGGAGAGAGGAGTGTTCCAGGTGCTGGATCAGATCTTACCCTGCTGTCCATGGGAGAGATCATGGTGGATCAGGGATGCTCCTGCAGCCTGTGGGGAGGACCACACAGGGAAAGACTTCCACCCTGCAGCCAGTGGGTGAGTGTAGCAATGCATTCTCAATATATAGCATGGAGGATGTCGTGTCAAAAATGGGCTGATGAAGAAAATACACCAGTCAGTGAGAATGCTTTAACAACTGATGTTTTTAATGAGGTTTGAATGTACTAAATGTAAAAACTGCATTGTCATTGCTTCTTCTTCCCATAACCCCCTGCCAAGCCAGGGGGCTGGGAGAAAGACTGTGACCTCATGTTACCTGAAACCCTCTCCCATTGAATGTAAATCCCTTTACTCCTATTGGCCCAAAGCCAGACTCCCCCCCTTGTACCTTATTGGTGAGTTTGTATCCCTCCATATAAATCTGTTCCCCTGAATAAACTCTCTTTGTTCCCTGTCCTCACCAGTGGTCCCTGTGTGTCCTTTCTCGGGGGCTCTCAGAGTCAACGTGGTCGGGGTTAGCAGAGAGCACCCACTTGTCCTAGGTTAATGGACTAATAATCCAGGACCAAGAGAAGTTTCATATCGTTGCAGATTCCCTTCAGCACACAGCATAACGAGGCTACAAGAAACCAATTCTCATAGATGAGACCTCAGGGTCTTCCCTGAGTGCCAGCAGGTGCCAACAACTGGGACACCTGAGATCCAGGGCAGCTGCTGGGTCAACTCAGTACCTCAGGCTGAATATTTCAGTGTTCCTGGGGGACTCCTGAGCCTGGGTATGGGTGCTGGTGGTGCTTGGTGTGCCTTGACCCATGTTCCTGGTGCGTATGTGTGGGAGTGTCTGAGGTGCACATTTGTCTGTATCTGGAAGGTCTCAGCCACACCGAGGAGACGTGATGGGAGCTGATGGAGCTGCTACCCACAGATTCCACACAGGTCTAGTAGCAAGGTACCCTCTGGATCTCTTGCATATCACCACATCCAACAGGTCCCTCTCCTTTGGCACAAGAGGAAACAAACTTGGAGCATCCATTCAGAAATGATACTAAACTGAGCACTGCATGAGGTCTCACATTTATTCCTAGTCTGATCTCACCTGAGCTGTCATGATAGACCTGTCATGGATTACTGCTCAATGTGCTTTACTCCTGATTCAGATTTCTACCACCAACACTCCCCACTGACCATTCAGTTTAGAGCAGGGTGGGCAGGGTATTCCCCAGTTTCCTCTGGGAGACTCATACACCAGCACAGGGCAACTTCCCAATGTGACTTTGCAGCTTATCTCGTATCTGGGGAATTTGGATACAAGGTCAGCACCACCAACAGGGCTGGCAGGCATGGATGCATCCCTGATCTTAGAGTGCCATTGCCTGGTCTGGGCATCACAGGAAAACCCCCCTGGGCATGTTACCAGCTGGTGGGTGGACTAATGGTCCAGGTCCCATGGAGATTATGGACATCTCCACTCGGCTAGTCAGACCTTGCAAGAGACTGGTTTACCCAGACTGAGCTGGCTGTGATTGCCAGTTGCCTGTGTTTAATGGACATTGGCCTTAAAAACAAAGCTCTCCACTCAGGCTTAAGCTCTGAATTTTATTTCAGAGACCTCCAGCAGAGTTGTCCTTCTCCACCAGTGCTGCCTTCAGATGGGAAGAGAGAGGAATGGACAACTCAGCCAGAGATGATCTGGATCATGGGAATCCCACTGGAAAGAATAATTTCTTCATTTATGATTCTGAATAGACATGAGGGAAAAACTGTTGGAGAGAACAGATAAACATCAGTTGTCTAATCAAAGTCATGAACAACGTAAGAGATATTTGAAGCTGGCCCAGCCATGAGTGGGAACTGGATCTGCAGAGGTGTGTTCCATCCATGGTCTGAAGCCTTCATACCAGTGTATGTGTCGAAGAGCAGAGAGGAACAGTGTTGCAGAAGAGGCAGCTTTACAGTTTCTTCCAACTAAACTTCTGGTTCACTTGTGGTTCAACTCAAAATTGGTGAGGATGACTAGAGAGAGGAGTGTTTCGTAGTGCATGTGTGGTCAAAAGTGTATAGTGAGGTCTGTGAGGTATTATCTGCATTACTTCTGGCCATGGAAGTCAAATTTAGATGAGGAATCTGAGGAAGTAACAGGTTTCTTTAGTGTTTGCCTCTTCATCAACACTCTTTAATCTGTCCTGTAAAAGGCAGTGTTTCAATAGGAAGATGAATAGCAAGATGAGCAGATCTGGTCCAAGGCTGAACTCATCCCGCAGAGAAAAAAAAAAAAAAGAATTTAATGGAAATAGCTAGTCTGTTACGTAGTTAAATTGCTTGTTTTTTTATCACTGTGCCAGGCTCACCAGTCACTAAGTCTCTAATTTTTGATCCTCAACAAGTTCAAACCTAAACACCAACCAATCCTTCCAGGTGACAGGAATTAACAAGGGTTTAGTTTGTGTAGCAAAGATGATAATGTGAGAAATATAAGCTTAATTCATGTCAAAAATATAATAAAGTATACTGTATGGCTTGCCAAATCATTCAATGGGATTCTGAAAGCATTGAATATTATACATCTGGGCGTCGTAGAATATGCTGTAAAGATTTAGCAACAGAGCAACTATAGACAGGACACGAACTTAGTTTAACATACAAAAAAAAGGAATCATAGAATCAGAGAATCGATTGGGTTGGAAAAGACCTCCGAGATCATCGAGTCCAACCCTTGGTCCAACTCCAGTCCATTTATCAGATCATGGCACTCAGTGCCACGTCCAATCTGCATTTAAAAATCTCCAGGGATGGTGAATCCACCACCTCTCTGGGCCGCCCATTCCAATGCCTGAGCACTCTCTCTGCAAAGAATTTTTTTCTGATATCCAACTTAAATTTCCCCTGGCAGAGCTTAAGCCCATCGTGCCCCCTTGTCCTATTGCTGAATGCCTGGGAGAAGAGACCAACCCCCACCTGGCCGGAACTTCCCTTCAGGGAGTTATAGACAGTGATGAGGTCATCCCTGAGCCTCCTCTTCTCCAGGCTGAACAACCCCAGCTCCCTCAGCCTCTCCCCATAGGACTTGTGCTCCAGTCCCTTCTCCAGCCTCGTTGCTCTTCTCTGGACCCGCTTCAGCACTTCAATATCCTTTCTGAACTGAAGGGCCCAGAACTGAACACAGTACTCAAGGTGTGGCCTCACCAACACAGAGTACAGGGAAAGGATCACTTCCCTGGGTCTGCTGGTCACGCTATTTTTGATCCAGGCCAGGATCCCATTGGCCTTCTTGGCCACCTGGGCACACTGTTGACTCCTGTTGAGCTTCCTGTCAATTAGTACTCCAAGGTCCCTTTCTGCCTGGCTGCTCTCCAGCCACTCTGTGCCCAGCCTGGAGCGCTGCAGGGGGTTGGGGTGGCCAAAGTGCAGGACCCGGCACTTGGCCTTGTTAAACCTTATCCCATTGGAATCAGCCCATCTCTCAGGTCTATCCAGATCCCTCTCCAGAGCCCTCCTGCCTTCCAGCGGGTCGACACTCCCTCCCAACTTGGTGTCATCAGCAAATTTGCTGATGATGGACTCAATCCCCTCATCTAAATCATCACTAAAGATGTTAAACAGGACTGGACCCAGCACAGACCCCTGGGGACACCACTGGTGACCGGCTGGATGCAGCTCCATTCACCAGCACTCTCTGGGCCCAGCCCTCCAGCCAGCTCCTAACCCAGCAGAGGGTACACTTGTCCAAGCCATGGGCTACCAGCTTTTCCAGGAGTATATTATGGGAGACAGTATCAAAGGCCTTGCTGAAGTCCAGATAGACACATCCACAGCCTTCCCCTCATCCACCAGGTGGGTCACCTGATCGTAGAAAGAGATCAGGTTGGTCAGACAGGACCTGCCCCTCCTAAACCCATTCTGGCTGGGTCTAATCCCTTGTCCACCCTGAAGGTGCTGTGTGATTGTACTCAGGATGAACTGCTCCATAAACCTGCCAGACACTGAGGTCAGGAGTAAAAGAAAAAACCCAAAGTTAATGAGTGAGCAGCCTTTTGATACAAGATAGACAAAATGTAAACAAAGATTAAGTCGAGTATTTCAACACAATAGGAGACAGACCCAACTAAGTTAAGGAGGGAGTACCCCCAAAACGAGAGAGATAAAATTTGAGCAACGGAGCATCTCTAGTAAAAATTTAAGCTAAAAAATGTCACAATCCTTCCTGACAGAATCAGATGGGAAGATTTAAAAAATGCAATCATTTAACAAGAAAATAAAGAATATGTATGTTTTGACTGTACATAAGCAGAGCCTGTGAGCTCTAAGGTTGTGTTACTGACAGAGCGGTGACTCTGTGGTACACCCAGCGCTGTTTTACGCTGTAGCTTTCATTACTTGCAAAATTAAACTACCCCTTATACCGAATGATTGGCTATTTGGTTGGTCGTTTATAACAATAATATAAAAACCTCTAACAGTATGGCCAGAACAAAGTAATAAAGCCCTCTCATATTTTGCAATACTTACTGTGAACTCTTAAGGTCCGAGTCCGACCACTTCAGAAAAATGACGGGATTTATGTTCCTGTTTGACGTCTTTACAGGCTTTCACAGAAACGAACTATTTTTCTTTTTTTTTTTTTTCTGTGACTCTAAAACTGAGCTGCCTGAGCTGCTGGGCTCTGCTGGGCTGCGGCTGCGTGGCGACGGCGCACCTCCCCACCCAGCACCTCGAAGCCTGAGTTTGCTTCGTTAGGGGAAGCTGTGCTGTTTTTTACCTCTCTGGATGGCTCTGTTTCATGTGCTGATGAGCCTGAGATGGTTATCTTTGTCTTTTACATATGCATGCTGCTGAGTATCCTAGACTTTCAGTTTTTTAATTTGCAATCTCTTTCATTTTAAACTCGTGGCCTTTGAAATCAGAGCGGCTAGAGTGGGCACAGAAAGTATAAGAGCAATTAGAAGCAGGACACATTGTTCCATCTACCAGTCCCTGGAACACATATATATTTGTAATCCTGAAAAAGTCAGGAAAATGGAGATTATTGCAAGATTTAGGAGCAGTAAATTCTGTCTTTGAACCCATAGGAGCTTTTCAGCCCAGAATTCCTTATCCTATGCTTGTGAAAGTATTTAGGCTGGAAAGTTTTTGAAACTGCAGTATTTCTCTCTTCTATAAAATTGCATGCTAACGTCAAAATGCTCAATGATTTACAGAAGTTGCTAGGAACCATTAACTGGATTCAGCCAATGCTCAGTATTGCTACAGAAGAATTGTCCCCTCTTTTTGATCTGCTGAAGGGTGACTCTGGTTTATCATCTCTGTGTCAAGTCACTAAAACAAGCCAGCAAGCCTTACAACCAGTCATTTGTGAAATCTTTTTAACCTTATGCTCTAATAGGACAATGGATTACAGAAGACCAAGCAGTCATAATTTTAGAGTGTTTTTTTTGCATCACACATATTTCCTAAAACATTAACTGCAACTGTGGATATACTAATTCTTTGGTACCTAAAGCCTGCCAGCAATGTGCTATATCTCCCTTTTAAGAAAGATGTTTTTCATTATTTACTTTTGCAATCTTTATCTTTGCAGACTGCTTTTGCTGACTTCTAGGAGAGTTAATTTTTCAATTACCCAGCCACAAGTTTCTACAGTCACTATCAGAATTGCCTTTTCAGCCACAAGATCTCTGTTCCAGGACTCCTAATGTCATCACTGCTTTTATTGACAGTTCAGGTAAAAATGAAAAAGGTGCTCTAGCCTGATAATCACTCTTCTTGGCAGTCAGCAGTAATTATGATTTCTGCATCAACCCACATTGTTGAGTTTTCTGTGGCTGTAAAAGCATTTGAGTGACCAAGCTTTAAATATCATTTGTGATTGTCTGTATGTTGTAGGTATCATAGCCTGGTTTGGAGATTCCTTCATCAGAGAATCCTCTAGTAAGCTGCTGTTTCAGTGCTTTATGTGCCTGTCTCATTTGATACACTCTCATCAATATGTTTATTTTGTTTGTCATATTCATTCCCATACCAGCTTGCCAGGACCAATTGTAGAAGGTAACTCAGCAGCAGACCAGCTGACCATTGCAGCTGTGGTACTGAATCTTTTAGAACAGGCACATCTGTCTTATTCTTTTTACCATCAAATTGCCTTGTCTTTACAGAAATCTTTTAACAAGAACGCAGGCCTGGGATATCATTTGCATGTGCCCTGATTGTCAGGTATTTGCCTCATCATTACCCATGGCAGGAGGAGTTAATCCACAAGGCCTTTCAAGCAATGAAATGTGGCAAACTGATGTTACACATGTGCCCTCCTTTGGGACTCATAAATATTTGCATATTACAGTTGACACTTTTTCTGGTTACGTGCATGCACTTGCTAGAAGAGGTGAAAAGGCTAAGGATGCTCGGAGTCACTGGGTCACTGCTTTTGCAGTCACGAGTTTCCAAAATCCATCAAAACAAACAATGGCTCTGCTTACACTGCTGCTTCAATGCTGCGTTTTTTGCAAGACTGAGGAGTCACTCATGTTACTGGTATCCCTTGTGTTCCCACAGGCCAAGCTATTGTGGAACATACTCATCACGCTCTGAAAATGGTGCTGGAAAAACAAAAAAGGGGGACTGCCCTAACCTTGATGCATGATTGAGTACAAAAAGCTCTGTATGTTTTAAATTTTTTGAATGTGCAGCATGGAATCTCTCCAATTATTGCAATACAGCAACATTTTTCAGGAAGACCTTTTTCAGCATCTAAACCAAAGGTCTGGTACAAAGATTGTGAAACACATCAGTGGGAAAGATATGTTGGGCTAATTACTTGAGGAAGAAGGTATGTGTTTCTCCTTTCTGCAGGACCTAGGTGGTTTCCAGCTAAATATATATGGCCTTATCATGAGCTGGAATGATGAACTGCAGAATCCACTTCCAGAAATCCAGGGCCTGTAGGTGATGCCTTGGAACAACAGAGCCAGGAAGAGAGAACAGACAACCACTGACACCAGCATTACCTGGAGTCAATCCAAACACCTGGATGAGCAAGTACAACGTATCATGACAACAGTGGGTGCAGTATTAACTCCTGGCAACATCTTTTTAGCTTATGTAGCCTTGGTCTTTTCCGCATTTGAGGTTTGTATTACTTAGTTATTTCATATCATATTAGCAGTAGTGATTTTAGTTACTGCCTCACATTGATTAAGCCCTTATGGTTTGCTTACATGCCTTAGAATCTGCTGTTGTGTGGATAGAAGGTAGATGAAATGCCTTGTAAACTAGAAATAAGTTGTGCTGTGAACTGTAGTAATTTTTTGAAAAGTTTTGCAGTGACTATTGTGAATTTCCCATAAATCTCAAGCCTTTAAGTGCCAAGCGATAACTGGCCTCCCTCACCGTGCAAAATTCGAAGCAGGGAGATGTAGTGAGCCAAGCATGGGAACAAGAAAGAAGAAAAGCAGCAGGCCTGGGAAATGTCAAGAGAATCCTGTATTGTTTTATCTAAAGCTTTGATTTATTGACCAAGAATGGAGCCAGTTTCTCTTGTGGGGGTACAAAAAGGGCACCTTGAAACTCCAAAGACTCTGTGTGTGTGTGATGGCTGGCGTGTAGTGGTGAATGTGTGACCTGCAGCTGTATTCTGCCTTGTTTGCTTAGGCACTCCAAGCTGAAGCGTTTCTATATAACCCTGGACAATTAACATTAAAGTGATTTCCTGCCAATCACAGTTGGGGGTCCATCCTGTCATTTCCCCACAGTCATCTTGTTTGTTTCAATCAGTGTTTGGAACTGTCATGTGGAATATAAAAAACACTGAGATGGCAAAATAACCATCATAAAAACAGATGTTTTTATCAGCACAGACAAGCAGATACTGGGCTCTCAATAAAAGGTTTGAGCTAAATAGTGTGTCTTCTAGATGGATGTCAGTATTGATGATGTATTGATGTCAGTTATGTGTTTCTTAAGTGTATAAGAGCACAACTGAAACATACAGTCATGTACTGAAGATACAACATTTAAGTTTCTTAGAGAATAAATTTGGGCTGGTATTCCTTGGCAACAGAATTACTGAGGAAAAACTTGCATTACAATTTAATTCCCAAGCAAAAAATCTGCCTTAAGACAGCAAAACTTGAAGTGCTCATATCTAAATATCTCTGGTTTTCTGTCTAGTCTAAAGGACTGATTAAGGGTTGATTGAAGCAGATACCTTCTTTGTAGAAATAGAGGAGAAAGATCATGGGAAATAATCAGAGACAACTATGGAAATCCATATCTTTTAGATATGAAAATAAGGGAGAAAAGGAAAAAAACCAGTAAAAAAGTGAAATGAAAGCAGTGCAAAGGGGGAGGAAACCAAGTTTCTGCACTCAATGACCAAATCTTTTAATTTATCATAATTTGCTTCTCATCCATACAAGAGAGGTTGACCACACTTAAGTAAAAAACAACTATAAAATAACTGTTCAGAAATCTTTTTAGGTTGCTGATAGGTGTGAATTTAATTCCAGTAATTCTAGTCACATCTGATTTTTAATTGCTTGGTTCTTTTTTCCTACTGTAATTGATAGGAAATGACCAGTGTCCTGGGTATAGAGAGGGGAAGCAGAATATATTCCAGACCACCTATGTCAGAGCGGGGATGTGGTTTTCAGCAGGAAAAGCCCAGCACCGGAATCCAGGAGTTTGCCATTTTGGCGAGCTTGTCCCAGTGAAGGGACTGCTCCCCATTAGCTCTGGCAGATTTGGTCCCTCTGCTGGTCCTCCCTTCTGTTTGCCACACGACTATGGACCATTTTTGTGTTGCTGAATTGGGAGCCCCAGCGGAGCCCAGGCAGGGCAAGCCATAACTGTTGCTGGAGACAGAAAGACACAATTCCTGCTGCTGCCGCTGCTGCCATCACAGTTGGCATTTTGGCAGCAGAACTCTTTATTCTGGATGAACTATCTCTCCAGGGTTTCTTTTGTCCCTGTTTCTCCATTGTTTCTGGGCTGAAAAAAGGACAGACTGGAAAAAAACACACAGGGTGCTCTCTTCAGGGAGTGTTTTTGTTTGGCTGGTGGCGGATAACCTTTTTGTGGGTAAACCATTCTGTCTTTTGAACAATCTTTTATTATTGTTGTTAGGATTTTTGTTATTTCTTCAGTAAATTGTGATTCTAGCTTACATTCTCTCTTAGTAATTTTCCTCTGCTATGGAAAGGGGGCTGCTTGAGTGGGGTTAACTTTCCCACTGTTTTTTTAAACCAGTACAACCAGTAATTATACCGATTTTTGTAGGTGTATGAAAGTAAGAAAAGAGGGAAGAAAGGAAGGGGAAGAAGAGGGGAAAAAAGGAAATAGGGAAGGGAATGTTTGGGAAGGGAATGTTAGGGAATGTTAGGGAAGGAAATGCTAGGGAAGGGGAAGGGGAAGGGGAAGGGGAAAAGGAAGAGTTCAAACCACCTCAGAAGGCAAAGGTAACTCAGGTTCTTGTTCATAGATCCCTTGGGGTGGATTAGAGCGAAGCAACACTGAATGATCAGTGTTTCTAAACATATATATTAGTGGGTTATTTTAGAATAAATTGGCTGTAAAGGAAAGCAGGTTTTGGTTATTATTATTTTCTATAGTCCTATAGCAATATAAAAGCATAAAAATAACACTTAAGAATATGGCAAAAGAAAGAAAGATAAAATAAAAAGAGAGGAAAGATCTCATGACCCAGGGATGCAGTGACAAAACTTCATTATTCCAGTTTTGATGTCTGTTGGTCAAAGTGGCAGTCACAGCCACTCATTGGGGGCAAGGGAAGCCCATGAAACACAAAGTTCAGTGGGTTGATACTCACTCAGATTTAGATGGAACACCCAGGTATCTCCTCTGGCAAGATGGGGGAGTTTCACACTGTCTGATGTAACACTGTGGATCATGCACAGTCCTCTCGTGAAAGTCCAAGAAATGAGTCTGGAGCTCTTCAGGAGGTGTTTGATGTTTCTTCTAAAACATGACAGCTGTCTTTCACATCAGCATATTTGAGCCAGTTATGCCCCATGAGAAGTGATGAGTAATGTGAATGCTCTAATGCAGCACTCAGAGCATGAGAACTTTTACAGCTGAGCCAGTTGTGAAAGGGATGGCAATTGGCATGATAAAATGCACTATCCTGCCTCCACAGGGTCTGCTTCTTCCCTTATCTGTCTCAAAACCAAGCATACAGTGGTGGGTGCTTATCCCCTGTATCTTATCACAGATGAGAGGCTTCACCACCAGGCACAAAAAGCTCTCCTCTTTTCTCACTTTACAGACACAGGAGGAAAATCTGCCACTCAGAATAGCAATTTGTCTGTAATTTAAGTATGTAATTGGTTGGGGACATCCCCTGACCCACAGAGGGAGTATAGTTCTGAACAACCATCCCTGGCATGCATAAAATCAGCTGAAATCAATCCCACCCATAGGGGAATCAGGGATTTCAAGAGGCTCTATTTAAACCTGGAGTGACTCATGTGTCAGAGGCAGCTCAGCTGTTCACTTCTTGGGAAAAATAAAATTGATGCATTGAGGTCTCTGCTTTTTCAGCTGAAGCCAATTCAACTGAGTTGAAACAAATCTAACAAATTTCTTCTCTTCCTCTCTGAGAGGCAAGTCTCTGGCTGACTTTCTATGGAATATGTCATGTAGTAATGTCAACAGATTATTCAAGATGTGGCAAAAGATCATCTGCATTCCAGATATAATTTTTAATCTGAAATATAAGCTGACTGTAGGAATCATCAGCCCAACACTGTTGCTAATGTAAGGAAAACAAGGGAAATACTTGTATCAAAATCTGTAGGACCCATTTTGGAGGCACTGGATGGCAGAACTGCTTAAGGTAGGAGACTTTACTTCAAAATGTTCAGTGCAAATGTATAAAGCAAATTCAAGGAAGAACTAAGACCAAAACTTAAAGGGTCTCAGAGCACTATACATGAATTACAAAAATTGAAAGTTCATTTCTGAGAGTTGCTCTGCATTAGGGAATAAAAGCTAATGTGTCAATAAAACAGTGACTGCTATGAATATGATTGGCTTTAATAAAAAGCTAATGTTCAAAGCAATAGACTAAAACTTTAAAGAGCAGAATTAGGTAGCTTCCAATTCAGCTACATGGATCTAACAAGTTAATAAAACTATTGTGAGTGTGTGCAGAGGGTTTGTAAGATCATGCTCTATCTCTCGTGCACAGGCTATATTGAAGTATCACTCATGAGAGTCTTCTTTCATTTCTGTGTTAATGTCAACAATCAATCCCAGAAAGACTCCTTTTAAATATATCAGACCATTAAATGTCTGAGAATTTTAGGGTTTCCTTTATTGTATTTGAAAGTTAAAGTTGTCTGTGGCTCCAGGATCCAGAGCTTGTACCTTTGTGTTCATGTCTAAAACATACAGACAAAAGACATCCCATGTGAGGAAGTTGTAGCCAAAAGAGAAATTATATGGGGTCAGGCTGAATGGTGGCTGAGTCATGGCAGGGCTGTGGGCTCTGCTCTTGCTTTAACAGTATGTCCTTCTCTGATTGCCAGGTCTGTTGAGATGACAAGTCTGAAGAAAACACAATTAACAATCCCTTTCTTCTCTGTGTTGGAATATTTTTTTCTCTCTTTCAGAGCATCAGTTTCCCATCCTGGGCAGTACAAAAACACAGAGCTGCCACGGCTGGCCCAGCCCTGCCTGAATATGCCACGAGCATTGCACCCACACCAACACTACTCAGGGGAACAAGGCAATAGCACTAATGAAGTGAATGGTGCTGGGCTTCACCCTCTACATTCTAATCATTCTCTATGGGTACCTCTCCCTTTAACTATCCCTTCTTCCTTTGCCTCAGTACAAGGCAGAATTTTGGTTTGGTTTACTTTGGTGATGCTTTCTTTGGTCTGTGGGTGTTTTCAGTTGTCACCTGGGCTTTCCTCTAGTGACAGGACTTGGCTTAGGTCTTCCCTTCACAATTTCTGCTTGCTCCCTTTGGGGGAGCTCTCCCCAGAGCTGGGCTATGTGAAGTCTTTCTGTCCCATGGACAGCTGGGGAATAATGTGAATATGAGCCAAATCCTTCCACAGCCTGAGCTTCCCTGGCTTCCATCTAAAGTTCAGTTGCTCTAAAGGTAACTTCCGATATCTTGGAGGAAGCTGCCTGCCCTGTTAGTTCCACCCAGCAGAAAAAGCCAGGTCTCAGCAGAGGGCAAGGAGCAGTGCCCACTGCTCCCTAAGTAGTAAAATGGTTTTTCTTTCTTAGGTCTGTGGGTGTTCCAGTTGTCAGCTGGGCGTTCCCCTCACTGCCAAAGTGCCTACGGGACCATCTGGGAGCACAGACCTGACATTTGACGGGGAGCACATATTCTCAGTAATTAACCCGGCACCCAAGATGGAGCCAACACTTAAAAGTTAACTCCTGATAGTCAAAGGCTTGGTCACTGTCCCAAATGATGACACTTGGAGAACACTGACACCCCACACTTCCGGAACAGCCATTGCCTTCTTATTTTGCTCAGATCAGCCTGTTCTAGAGTTACACCCTTTGATCCAGAAGCTCTCCAGCGATCCCCAAGAGACTGCTCCGTTGAGTAACTGGCTGAAGCACCATCATCGTGGGGCAGTGACTATGGCTCTGACACTCTGTCCATTTAATTACTCCCAGGTTGGGTCAACAGAAGAACCAGAATCAGGAAACCACACTTTTCTGGCTGAATTTATCCTCTCTGGATTGTCCACCTACCCAGAACTGCAGCGCTTGATGTTCTTCACATTCTGCTTAGTTTACACCATGACTGTCATTGGGAACCTTCTTATCTGCATGGTCACAATGCACCCCACACTCCATGTGCCCATGTACTTCTTCCTCCGGGTCCTGTCCTTCCTGGATATTTCCACAGCATCGACTGTGGTCCCCAAGATGCTGGTAAGCTTCCTGTCAGAGGAGAGGAGCATCTCCTACATGGGCTGTGTCACACAGCTCTACTGTGTGGTTTTCTTAGCAACCACTGAATGGTACCTTTTGGCTGCCATGGCCTATGATCGTTATGTGGCTATATGCAATCCCCTGAGATACACTGTCATCATGAACACCAGGGTTTGCCTTTCCTTGGTCCTGCTGTCTTGCTGCAGTGGCAATGTTGTGTCTGTGGTGCAGACAGCTTGGGTGTTCATGCTGCCCTTTTGCGGGCCCAGGATGATTAACTACTTCTTCTGTGACATTCCCCCGCTCATCCTGCTCTCCTGCACTGACACCTCGCTGTATGAAAAGCAGATCATTACAGCCACAGTGCTGGTCATCTTCACACCATTCTGCCTCATCCTGGTGTCCTATGCCTGCATCATCTCCAGCATCCTGAAGATTTCCTCTGCAGACAGCAGATACAAGACCTTCTCCACCTGTTCCTCACACCTTATTGTTGTAACTCTGTACTGTGCAAGTGGGACCTTGATTTACTTACATCCGAAATCCAGTAATTCACAAGACACCAAGAAAGTCCTTGCTGTCATATACACTACTGTAATTCCCACATTAAACCCCCTGATTTACAGCCTGAGGAATAAAGAAGTGAGAGAAGTACTAATCAGAACAATGGCTGTGTTGGTGAAGAAATAAATCTGTTCTTGTCTGTGAATGTGTGTATTAAAAATCTTATTTCCATTTTTGGGGGGTGTAAGGTTCACTAGCCGAGTGTAAACTGCAGAAACAAAGAGATGTTTCATACTTGGTAATATTTTGTCCTTGGTCTTGGCTTCAGAAGCAAATTATTTAGAATTTCTAGTTCCATTTCTTCTTTAGGAGAACAAAATCTATACCAGACATTTCTTCTAAAATAGAGTATGCAAAACCCACCCACTTCTACATCTAATTCAGCTATCCAGGTTAGAACTCATCACTTCCATTGCCAGTGTTCAGCTCACCTTCTTACTTGAGACATACTCTTTTACAATGAACTTTTCAGGCTAATCATACAGTAATTTATAGGAACTAGTTGTTTCACTTTGGTTTTTTATTTTTCCTTGTTATATGTTTCCCATACTTTCCAGCAAAAAAGAAATCCACTGAATGAAAGTTATAAAGAAGTTACTTCACCTTTTTTAGAAACTCAGGTTTTTCATTGAAGGCAGGGGGAAAGAGAAGGAAAGGAAGACAAGCTACTGCCCATTCCTTATTTCCAGCAAGAACTCGGCTTTTTGTATCGTACAGAGCTCACAAGCACCCTGGAGTCTGAGTCAGGGGCCTCCTATGAAAGCTTCCACCTCTATCAAGCCACAGATTTGTCATTTTGATTTTGAAGACTTACATTCCACTGAGATTGTTCAGTGTGCGTGCATGAAACTGGCCCCACCCCTTAACTCCTAAGGTTTGGATGGTGACAGTGAAGTCCTCAGGACTAGAACCTACAGCACCTGGTATTCCCAGGAGTGTCCCATCCAACTACTAAGCGGCCCTGACCCTGCTTACCCTCTGAGATCTGATGGGATCGGGTGTCAGAATGGCATTTAACTGCCTTCACACTGCATCAGACAGGTCATAATTGCTTATAGCTCACAGTTGTGTACAGTTCCCTTGTGCTAGTTGGCCCACTGATTCCATGGCCCAGTCACCTGCCCTCCAGTAAAGGAAACGGAGTCTGAAGACATGCCTTGTATGGGAGCTGTAGGTGTTCAGGTGCAAGAGGTTGGAGAGCAGGCTCTGGGAAAGTCAGCCTGGATCAAGCACTGCTCCTGAAAGCCTCAGGAGTAGAGGAGTTTGGATACCAAGGTACATACATGTAGGTGAACACCATACACATACTGTGAAAGAAATTCCCAATTGAGGTGGCTGGGCATTTCATAGTCCCTGGTGGGTTTCCCACCACTGAAGTTTAGACATTGAAGATGATCTGATAGATGAAGAACCATATCTCTAATCAAACTCATTGATTGCTATCAGGGAGAAAAACACACACCTTTAAGTGCATTCGGGTCATCCTGGAAACCCCAAAAGTCTTTTTGTTCAGACAGACATTCATAGAAATAGAAAATAGTTGGGAAAATTTTGTTAAAAAACTGAAGGATCAACAATGGCAAGACAGGAGGCTGACAGCATCCTGGGATCTATCAGCAGGAGAGCAGCCAGGAAATCTAGGGAAGTGATTAGAGTGCTTTACTCAGCACTTACCTGACCATATCTACAATGCTGCACCCAGCCTTGGGCTCCACAAGAGAAGGAAAATGTTGATACACAGGACTGATGTGCCAGGAAGAAGGTTAGGGTTGGAGGACACAGCCTATGACATGAATCTTTCCCATGAGTTTCCAGCTGACCTACTGCCCACTCATAAAATTGCTGTTCCTTCACACAGAAGGAAACCCCTTCCCTCTGTCCCTGCCTGCCTTTCCTGTGCATCCTTCATGCAGTCAAATAAAGAGCTTGGGTACTCCAGGGACATCAGAGTTGTACTTGCAGAGCTTTTGACAAGCTTCCACCTGTGTGTAGCCGTGTGCCTAGAGCCCAGTTTTAGGCTGTTTCATATTTCTTGAGGATCTTCCACTCTCATTCCCCTGCCCCATGGATTCAGCATGTGCCCCCCCATGCCTCCCCTCACCTGTGGGCTGGAATCCCCAACCTCCAGTGCACCTGGTTTAACAGTCTGACTTCTTGACAGATATCTTGCTACACTTCCTTGCACCTCTGGACAAGTGAGTGAATTACACATGATGTCTGGGTTTTCTTCTTGCCCTTTTTCAGGCTGAGAAATGAATCTATCAATGTAGCACAAATTCTGTGAAAAACAAGAGCTCACTTAACAAAACAAAATCAAGTAGTAAGAGTTGGCCACTACCATGCCTGGGAGACAAAGAAAGCCAACAGCCACCTAGGTTGCTTTAGTAGGGGCATGACCATCATACTGAGGTAAGGGATTTTTCTCCCTTTGCTGAGTACCTGTGAGAGCCTCTAGAATTCTGTGTCCAGTTTTGAGACCCAAACACAACAAAGGCATTGACAAATAAACCCCAGAGATGCATCAACACAGAGCCACAAACCCTAGATGAATGCTTTGCCACCTTTACCTTGCTTTCATGGTGCATCACTGTAAGGTCAGTCTCGAGGTCTCCTGTGGAACAAAATAGCTAATTCCATGTGGAACTGAACTCATCATGAATGACAGTCATTCGGCCTACAAATTCTCCTGCAAGCCTTTATGGAGAAAATTGGGCTCTAGTCCTTCTTCTCTACACAACTTTCTGATACTTCCAGCTCCAAGTCAGCACCTGTTATAGCACCAAACACTTGCACACCATCCACCACAGACTTCACTCACAGCCTCACTGTCATGCAAAGTAATTCTTCCTTCTGTAGCTTGCACCGTAATCTTTTTATTTCAAGCACTTTGAAAGTAAGAAAAGTTATTGTGTCTAAAAATTCTGGGGTTAGGATCACTGTCTGCCAGAGATGTTGGCAAAATGCTGCACAGAGGAGCCTTGGTGATCTCTGTTGGTTGCTCAGCTACAGTATGGAGTAAAGCTGCTTTACACTTCCTTGGTATGGGTGTAAGGGATCACTCACTGGAATAGTTTCTTATACAATTGTGAATACAACTACATCTTCATTTCTAGTCACAGCACAAGTCAACTCTCCTCTATCTCTTATCTAATGAGCTAAAATTTAGGTTATACCATTTCTGCCTTTGTGCAGAAGTTTCCAGGCCACCAAAGGTAGGTTTACAGAGAGGCTGTTGTCCAGATCTTGGGGTCCCTGTGGCAGAACATGTGCTGTTCGCAGCACACTGCCAATGTCTTCTTCCTGACACCAGTGATGCTGATATAAAGGAGAGTGTTCTCTTGAAGGAAATGTCCAGTTTATAGAAGCTGAAACTAAGACACACTCACATTGCAAGTTACCAGAGGGTCTACTTTTGGCTTTTTTTTTGTTTAAGCACATCACTGAGGGTGTGTGCTGCAGAATTGGAGGGGCATTGTGAATGAACATTTTAAAATGTATAGTCTGCTGGGGTACTGATGGAAACAAACTTAGCATAATGTCCATACTGGTTTTCTGCAGCAGTGGATTTTCCTCATGAATGGAAAAAGGCATTCAGCAGGAAGCAGTTTCAGTTTTCAGTTCAGTGGATTTAATTCATGCATTCATTTATCAAAGCACAGAACACAGTTTATATCCAGAACCAAATAACAAGCTCTCAATACTCACCAGAAATCTCAGTGATGCTTTGAAAGTATTCTGAGAATTTTTCAAGGGACATTTTTAATAATCAGCACTGGAGAAGAAAATTCCTGAAAAGCAACACTGCCACATCTTACTGAAATTCTGCAAGGAAAGGAAAAGAAAATTTCACTGCTACAGAAGCAAAGAAAAATTGACTGTGTCTGTCACTGTATAGTCATGCAGATGGACATCAGACTATCCTGTATGTGCTTCTCTGACAAGACTGGGTAGAAGTTACCTAGTGCACTTTGGGGACTAGGTAACCTACTTGGTAACCAGCTAGGTAGTCAACTAGTTAGCCAAACCAACTTTGGGTAGCATCACACACTCTTACTCTCCAGCTCTCAGTATAAATGGTCTGTGCTCTATGGAACACAGAGGTCTCCATACGCTCCAAGAAAATGGACCTTCTCTTTGGAGGTCACCCATAGCAATACCCCTCCAGGTCTGGAGCTTTGGCATTCACTATTCTGTAGGTGTGTGACTCTAAGCAAACTCAGCAATATCTAGGATAAAGACCAAAGGCACCCATCTCTTCTTCCAAGGTTTACTAACTGGTCCAAAACTGTCTTGGTACCTGTATCCTCTTGGACCCAGTGAGGTCCACCGAAAAAGGATAAATCAGGGGAGGGTGTCAGGAAAGCAGCCTGAAGCACCTGTGGGCACACTTTTGGCTGCTGGAACTGAATTGTTCCCTTCTCAGCAGCCACTTGCAATTCTGATGGGGAAGTGCTTCCCATGGTAAAAATGGGAGCCTCCCCACTCCAAACCAAACACCTCCAACCTCTCCTACGGGGCAGATAGTGCTGGGCAGCATCCCCCACGCTCTGCACCCTGCCCAGCACTGCTGCAGTTCATCTCCCAGGACATGCCAGACCTTTCTCAGGTAACATCCCCAGCTCAGAACCTCCTGTATGGGGTCAATTCACATCATGGTTTCCATTAGTGCCCCTGGTTCTCAATTCTGGACACAAAACTCACCCTCCATGTGGATCCCCCATTGATCATGCTTCCCTCATTATTCCACTTACCTCCCCAGAGCTGCCCAGAGACTTGGAGCACTCCTACACCCAGTGCTTCCCATTCATCACATCATGGAGGGCTGGCAGTACCTCAGGTTCTCAACCATATATCCCAGAGTTCATGTCTGGCAGCATTCCCTTTCCTGGAACCGGCCAGGCACTGCAGCAGTGACCATGACTCCCATCCATCCCTGTCACTCACTGCAAAGACCAGTCCCCCTCCTCCTCCTTCCAGTGCTCCTGGGAGCATCCTTCCCTGCTGCAGCTCAGAGTTTTCAGACCTGGAGCCATTCCTGAGTCTGTGTGCCCATCATTCCAGCTGCAGTGTGCTGTTCATGGTGAGTGTATTTTGTGCATCCATCCTTCCCTGCCTCCACATGGAAGTTTTGCAAACCTGCTCTATGTGCATGTGTTTATTTGTCTGTCTGTGCTTGCAGTACCCTGACAAAGGTTTGGAGGCTTCTGTGTGTCTGTGATTGCTGTGCTGTCCTGCCAGGCCACTTAGTTCAAATGATACCAAACATTTGGGATTGCTGAGGTCAAGGACAGCAGGCTTAGGTCTAAATTCACAATGAGGCACAAACATAGTTCATGATATTTGAAATATATTGTAAATAAATTGTATGTTTGTAAAATACAGGAAATGGATGTGCAAGCACAGGGACTTTGTTATTGGGATCCTGTCTTGGGTTGAGCTGGCAAAACGCCAAGTGTCCAAGACAGAGAGAAAGGGTTCCTCTTCCCCCCAACCAGCCAAGGGAAAAAGAGGGAGAGGGAATAAAAACCTCCAAACTAGGTTTATGCTGAAACTAACTATATGTATTTATAGAGAAAAGAGAAAATTAAGAGAAAACTACAATATAACACACACTTACACAAGTTATATGTATATAACAGGAAATAACTTCCCACTCCCCAATTAATACAAAGCACAGTCTATTACACTAGATCTATAAGTACTCTAAGAGACACATAGCAAGAAACAGAAAGAGTAACAACAAAATGTTTCTACTTCCCTGAATTGAAACAAAATGCAAGCAGCGGCAGCAGCAGGAGCAAGTCCTGCTCTAGCAAGACAGGAGTTGCACTACATCCTGTCTGTACCTCAGCTATGGTGGAACTGACCAAGCCACTCCCACACACTGGATTTTACACCTTTTGAGATGATGTAGTATGGTATGGAATACAATATTATTGGCTAGAAGAAGTCAGCTGTTAGCTAGCTCAGCTCAGCTCAAGTCAGCTGACAATTTCAGGCCTAGTCTGAACTTTAAAACCTAAATTTAGGCCCACCTGTCTGAACCCATAACAGATCCTTAAAGGCAGATATCAGTAAATCAGGATTTTTACTAGGAACAAAGAATCATATCTTCAGGCTTTTATCAGTCTATCAACTCTCAGTTTCATCTAATAGGAGCTATATCTCCAGGAATTCCTCTGATGAAGAGGTCCTCCAGAATCTGAAGGATTATCCAAATATAGTTTAAAGAAACTGACAGCACAACTATGGAGTAACAGACACCATCAAATTCAGATTTACTCCTAGAATAGTGAAGTTTTCTTTTGCTTCCCTTGTGGCAGTAAGCTCTTTTTTCCTTGCCTTACCTTTGCTCCACCCTGTGTTCCTTGAGTCATGTTAATACTTCAGTTGGGCTGGAACATTCAGATCCCCTCCTACTTTCCCAGTTCACTGGGAAAACCCCTTGGACCAAGTCTCTTGTGACTGCCCCTCTCCCTCTTTATCTTTTATCTAGAAAAATATTTCTTACTGGGACCCACTGAGTGCACCAAATGCATTGCCCCAGGAGGTAGGTGCTGCTTCATAGTGATCCCAGCAAGAAAGATATTTAGAGTTTGCAAAGTATCACTTGAAATGTAATTTCTTAGACCTGACACTAGAAAAAAAGAGAGAACAGCATCGACAATCTTACACCCCGTCAGATGCTGAGAGCCCTGGGCTGTGCAGCACCAAATGGCCTCTGATCCAGCAGCATATTACCTGTGCATGTTCTGGCTCTCTTACAATGAGCTGGCTATGGTTGTCTTGCAGCCACGGGATTTGAGCAGTACAGCACAGTCCTGTCCTGTGCCTCCTCAGATAAACTGCTGCAGTGGCCGCTGACTTCCTGAGGAACAATAGTCCCACAGTCAGGAGCACTACTGCAGAGGATGCACATCCCTCCTTCTCTTCCTCATTCTATTCCCTCTCGTATTCCTCTCATTCCTCATTCATTTCTTTGCCCCATTTTCATTCCCTCTTTCTCAGATCTTTAGTGAGCATCCTTGCAGAGGTTTAGAAACTGATCTGAATGTATCTATGGAAACACCTACTTTTATACATAATAATATTGAACTGAATGTTACTATTGTGCAATTTAGGGGTGAGATTTCATAATTGAATAGGTATCTACTACCATTTTAGATGTCCTGTCTATTCCAAGATAGACACCTGATAGCAATACCTATAGCACAGAACCTACAGGATGCAGCGAGAACGGATTTCTTCACCTTTGCTAGAACCACTCACCTGTGTTAGGCCTTGTCTTGGTTTGAGGGAAAAACCAAAATGTGTACCCACAAGCGGGGGAGGGGGCCTCCTCCACAATAATCACACCACTCTTTGTTAAATTTAAGAAAAGGAATTTTAATACAAGAAGGATAACTGTTCTTAACTGATATATATATATGTATGTAAACAGACTAGTGCAAACCGCTTCCCCAACACCACAAGGAAAAGAAAAAAAAAAACAAACAACAAAAAACCCAGCAGGTTTTCCTCCAGGAGGAAAGTTATACTTAAGTGTCAAAGTCACAGTCTGGCTGGCAGCAGGGTGAGTTCCCAGATGAAACTCTGTGTCTATTGTCCCAGATGAAGAAAAAAAGAAAGCTGAAAGTGGGGAACCACCACGTGTCCTGGAGAAGCAGCTGCAAACCTCTCTCTCCCAGGTCACTGCCCCAGCCGGGGCAGGCAGGCCGTGACGGTGCAGGCGATAGTGAGACCGGAGCAGAGGCCAAGACCCCAGATGAAACCGGGAACCAGGAACCAGGAACCAGGAGAAACAGCTGTGGCCAGGATTAAAAAACAGCGTCTCCTCCAGAAGCCCTAGCAGAGTAGTCAGTAAAAGCAGCTTCCCTTCTCGGCTGCACACCGCTCCCGTGTTCCACCGAGCTAAGAATGGAAAAAATGTCCCCAAAAACAAAAAAGACAAACCTGCCCCCACCCAGGTGCTCAACTGCTCCTTTTTGTTAACTGCTGGCATGGGCAGTTAGTGGAAGGGGAGAGAATTTACATAATAATCCCAAACTACAACAGGCCTCTTCACTGCAAATGACCCTCCTGTCCAATGTTTTGTCAGCAGAGTCAAGGCTCTACTCAGTATCTGTAAGAGTTCATACCAGTGACCTGTACACTGAACTGGTGAGTTTAGGTGCCTAATTGATAGATCAGTCACAAACGAGGCACTTTTTATCATACTCTCTCTCACGGTCCACACAACACCTGTAACTCCAGTTGCTCATCAATGTTTCCATCATTCTCCTACCCCTCATTTCCCTGGATGTGCATCCATGCCTTCCAGATACAAATTATTCATCCATTACTTTCCTCATTTCCCCAGTGTGAGGATGCAATGAGTCTTCTTGACCTATGTATGCAGGTGTGAGCTACATATCATGGAGGAGGGAAGATTGAGGTGCCCAGTTTTTTGTTGTTGTTGGTTTGTTTTGGGGTTTTTTGGTGTTGGGGTTTTTTGTGGTTTGTTTCTTTGCTTTGCTTTGTTTTGTTTTGTTTTTCTCTAGAAGGTCCTCATAGCTCACTTTTGCTCTTTTCCTCACACAAACTCTCTTCAACCAAACAGTCAAGATGAGGAAAAGTGGTGTCCTGAGCAAACAGTATATGTGTAGGGGTAAGCTGGGGGACAGAAGTGCAGGCAGTGGGGGAGATCTTAGCTGAGAAAT
>JAJPCS010016134.1:83077-97998 GCA_021164005.1 Willisornis vidua nigrigula
CTGGGGGACAGAAGTGCAGGCAGTGGGGGAGATCTTAGCTGAGAAATAATGTGGGAAGAATGGATTTCTCAGCTGGTTGACAGAGAGTCATATCTCATCATGTTCTGGGAAGGCAGGGGCATGGACTGTAATCAGCCTTTACTTTCTGCCACTGGCATAGCAAAAGATCATTCTGTAAGTTGATTCATCTCATGGTGCTGAAGGCTTTCCAGGGAAACAATCATAAAGGAGTAGGAAGATGCAGGAGAGATATCTACTACTGTGGGAAAGGAGGAAACTCTCCTCAGTGCTCTGATATTGCATCATCTACATCATCTTAGGTGCACCATCCCCTTCCAAGACATTATAGCAGCACCTATAAAGGTCTTAGACCTTCCTTTGTGAAGTGTCACTCTCTTCCTACTACAGTGTTGCACCATTCTTGGCAAAGACACTACTCCAATGTATTTTACCAACAGTTCTGATGCCTCTCTGATGCCAAGCATTGCCCTAAAATGAGTGTTCTTCCTCTTAAATCAAGGGCACAGGTATGAAGAAGGTTTCCCTCCATGGGCTGCTGTCATAGCAGACAGTGAGATCACCAAGACTATTTTCCAACCAAATTCAGATCTACACATTGTTGATCTCAGATAAATCCTATGCTACAAGTGTGACAGATGAGAAAGGGACATCAGTGAGAAATATCTCTGCTGTCACCAATGAAAAGGAGATAAATCACAGAATCACAGAATGGGTAAGATTGGAAGGGACCTCTGGAGGTCATCTAGTTCAACCTCTCTGCTCAAGCAGGGTCCTGTAGGACATATTACACAGGATTGTGTTCAGACAGCTTTTGAATATCTCCAGAGAAGGGGACACCAAAACCTCTCTGGGATCCTCTTCCAGTGCTCAGTCACCCTAACACAACTGGCCTTGACAGTGAACACTGAAGGAAATCTGCTTGGCACCTCCTGCCATTTGTGTGAAGCTCCATTGTGGGACTGTCTCCAGCTATGTGCTGGGGGACAGACAGACTCGTCTTAATGTTGTGGTAGGCCTGAGCTAAGATGAAGCATGGCAGTAGGCGATCTGAGGTCACAGCTGCCATATGCTTTGGACAGAGAGGGTCATAGAGAGCTGACAAACTGGTCTAAGGGGACTGTTGGCAGCCCCAGGAACCTTTCATTTTTGCTTGCCAGCTTCTGCAACTGGTATTTCTGTGGCAGGTTTGGACACAAAACTCTTTTCCACTATAAGTGGACACCGCAAATTTAAAGTTTACTACAGGCAACTGAGGAGTCTGACAACCATTGTGTCTTCCTCAGGCTTATTCCAGAGGGGAATATGGTTCTTTTCTTCCTATCCTGAAGTAGAGCTGGAAACTGTGACAGTAAATGTAACCATTCAGGACTTTGTGGCTGACGTGGTGTCTGAGCTGGTTGTGCAGCACGTCTCCAAGGAGATCGTGTTCATATTTCCTGTGGATTTGAACACTATTGTACACACCTTCCATGCTAGCATGGGGGACTCCTGCATTGAAGCAATGCTCTGGGAGAAGGAGGAGGTACTGGAGTTGCAGTGGGAGTGGGTGGTTTCTGGACTGGCTGAAAGAATCCTATGTATTTCAGTTCTTTCTTTTATTCCTACGGAGACCTCAGCAAAACATTTTTCTCCCTTTGTGGCAGGCCCAGAAGCTATGCAAAGCTACTTTAGGCATGGAGAATTTAAGATACCTTCGGGATCAGTGGGATCTTTGGGGTCGTGTGTTCACTTGTTTTTTGGGGCCCCTGCCTCCTAATGGGGAAGTGACCATCAGTCTGTGCTATGTCCAGGAGCTGCCACTACAGCCTGATGGGGCTGCCCAGTTCTGCTGGCCATGTCACCTGTTCCCCTGCATAAAATACACCAGTGAGTGATCCAGGGAGGAATGCACTGCTCTCCAACATTCCTCGGGGAGGGGTGGGAGCGGTGTATCTGTACAACTGCCTCAGAGAATTTGAATATTATCCCTTGCACCTCATAGTCAGGAACTCCACAAGTCTCACATTTACCACAGTAAGAAACTCCCACAGACCCTTACACAGATCACAGTGTGTGTCTACAGATTCACCACCACTACCATCTCTAAACACTACAATGAGGGACTTCTTAGAGGCCACATTTTCTCTCTAGCAATGACAGAGACCCACCACAGCTGAGTGCTTCCCCAGGGTCTCCTAGTTTCTCACATCTCTGTCTCCCTACAGGCAGGATCTCTGCCAAAGAGATGACCAAAAACCTGCACTTCAGCATCTCCCTGAAGTCAGCCCATGGTGTGTCCCATGTAGTCATTAACAGCAGCTATACCCCTTTGCAATACACAGTTTCTGATCAGACATCTGCTCAGGTATGTCACTGCCAGATACCTCCAAAAGGGCAAGAACAGAAAAGGATCTGCAGCCTTCTGCTGCTACTTAGGACTCCTCAATCCACTAATTTGGTTCTCTTTTCTCCACACACCCTACTTGTGCTCAGGTGTTCTTGAAATCGTCACCCTGAATGCAGGATGATCTGAACTTGTTGGTGTATTACAAAGGGTCTCACATTCTCAGTGCTGTGGTGGAGAAGAGAGACCCTAAAGCCCCACCTGGTGAGTGAAGATGGTGAAAATGG
Source organism: Willisornis vidua nigrigula (assembly GCA_021164005.1). Lineage (NCBI taxonomy): Eukaryota > Metazoa > Chordata > Aves > Passeriformes > Thamnophilidae > Willisornis > Willisornis vidua. The sequence continues at coordinate 85,709 of JAJPCS010016134.1, forward strand.
GCATCAGGGAGAGGGTATCAGGGAGAGTAGAAGGATCTGAGGGCTGTGAGAAATAGAGAGGGTTCGTTGTGGGAGGTGTGGAATGAAGGGGTTTGGTTAATGGTTATACAGTTCTAATTAAAGGTTCTGTGTTAATTGCCTTTGGGAAATGGGGGCTAGACCTTTAAGGGGGGATTTCTCCACATGCAGGTCAGACAGGTGAATTTGGCGGGCAGTCTGTGAGGCAGCAGTCCCAGCAGGGGGGCTGTTGTCAGGGTCTGTGGCCGGTGGTAGGGCCTGATAGGGCGACTGGATGGGCCAATCAGCGTTGATGGCGCAGCAAGAAATTGCCCAAAGAAGGCAGTGAAGAAGTGAAGTGATGGAGTAACTTCGAATCAGCGTGCACAGTACCATACATGGACTACGGAGGGCTGGACTCCTGGAGGGGAGGGAAGGGGGCGTGGTGTGAAGGAAATAAATGGGGGTGACCTCCCCCTCCTCCGTGTGCTCCCCGGCGACTTCGCTGTGGCGAGGCACCCTGTGCGTGCAGTTTGGCCAATAAACCTTATTTTGCTTTGCTCCTTCAACTCGTCTCCCTGAAAATTTTTGAAGCCAAGATTTTTCTCACAAGGGCAATAGGTTGGAGCCAAAGAAAAAAGAGACACAGAAGGGTGCCCCAATTTAAAAATCCTTCTTTTTTCCCCACACACACCCAAGGCTCTCTGCTGGGAGACTCTGTTGTGATGCTGACACTGATGCCAAACATTCCTGAGGTAGCACCCAGTTCAGGACACCTTGGAGAATTCCTTTTTCTCATGGACTGCAGCATCTTCCAGGATGCACAGGTACTATTGGAGGAGGTCTCCAGGGGGTATTTTCCTCACCAGTCATGCCCAATTGGTGGAGATAGCTACAAGTTGCTTCACATGGGCAGATGTTCTGCTTAGCTTCCCCATCTGACTTCTGCCCATCCCTCCATCTGTGCACAGAAAACACTGTTTTTCCTCCTCAAGAGTTTGCCTCTGGGCTGTTACTTCAACATCTACAGTTTTGGGGCCACTTTCAAAGTGTTCTATCTGTGAGCTCGGGGTGATGAGGGGGTAGAGCTGAGAGGTAAGTATAGTACGACTTTTTCAAATGGAACTATGGGACAAGTTCTTACCAGAGGGCAGTTACAGCCCATGATCTCCTGGGGGCAGTGAGAGAGTAAGTCCAGTTTTTGTGTTGCTTCTGCATGGCTGGTAGTTGTTGCAGGTGAGTGGCTTAAGCTACTTAAAGAATTGCCCCCAAAGGTATTAGCATAAAGTGGGTATTAATACGAATTTGTGAAAGTGAGAATAGCAGCTTTCATACCATCATCAAGTCACATGCACCCAAGCACATCTGTGTGTGTAAAGGCACCTACCAAAATATCTCTTGTGTTTCATGAAATACTCACCTAGTATTCTTTGACAAGCATGGGTTGCACCTCAAGGAATGTGTTTGAGGGTGTATTAGCCCAGGCCTGATTGCCACTGACAGCCTTTCAAGCCTTACAAACTTGAGGGTTCACAAGCTCCCACTCTGAGGGAGGTGCTGGCAACCCAGGAAGGCTCAAAGGGCCTCACTTAGGACCAGTGTTTATAGGATCACAAGATAATTGGCTTTGCTTATCAGTAAGTTTCTGTTCAGGCCATAACACAAGTTGTTAACTACCAGATTTTTTATCCTGAAATGTTTTTTCACAAAAGTCTGGTAGCAATGGTACTGTTCTACTCTGACTAGGATTCAGGTAAAAAAATTTCTAAAGTTGTCAGGGGATGACTGATTAGCCCTTGTTCCCCACCTTGGTCAGGCAGCTGATGTTTCTGTTCGGCCAGTATTGTTCCCACCTGTATCATTCAAGGCCTCCCTGAACAATCAGGGATGCTTCACCTCCCAAAGAGTACAGTAAAGACGCACTTCACTGCTCAGCTGTTTTGGTCAAGCCTTGTCAGGGACTCCTGAGATGGCAGATGAGGCCTGAGGAGGAGGTGGGGAGAGGATGTACCACCACAGTAATGAGGTGAGTCCCCATTTGAGGGTAGCCACAGGTCAAGTTCTCCTCCTCTCTGACATTCTGGTTGTCTTCCCACAGGCAAAGTGTGGAGTACACGCAGGAAAACATGGACAATGCAATGGGGCGCATCTCATCCATCTGCCCTGATCTGGGAGGCTGTGACCTCTTGGGGGTCCTAAGATCTATTTACCACACTCCTCTCCTTCACGGGCACCCCTGTCAGGTATGGTCAAAGGATTTTGGGGAGGGGAACGGGTGTAAACAAATTTAGATTTCAGGGCTCAGGGTGAGATACTCTGCTGTTTGCAAGGAGAGTTGGCATGTGGAAGGCATCCTCATGGGAGAAAGGGGCACCATCTTTTGGTTGAAAGGCTTGGAAGAGATTCTGTTGAATTTTCCTACATGTGGGGGAGGTAGATCTTCCTTGTAGGGTGCCTCTTTGTGCTAAGAAGTGTCCTGGTGTTAACGAAAGGAGACTCACAATCTCTTTTCCTATGTCAAGGCCAGTGGGCATGAGAGGGTAAGGGAGCAAACTGGAAAGTCTGCCTGGATTTTAGGAGGGTATCTTTCCTCCATGGGAGTTCAAAGACATGGGAATCTTTATTTCCCCTCCTCTCTCATCCAGCTTTTTATCTTCATCCAAAGGAAGATCTCCAGTGAAGGGGAAGCTGTGATGGCTGAGGTCTGCTGTTACCAAGACCACCACCGCTAATGGGCAAGCCCTGTTCCTGTCCCCCAGCATGTTAACTCATCACCCTCCTCTACCCTTGACTTCCAGAGCCCTTCAAACATTCTTCAGGCCCAAAACCCATTTCACGGTCATCCTGTCCATCAAGCAACATTTCTTATCCCAGAGTGAATGGGAAAACATGACATAAGTTTCATTTCTACAATTAGAAGCTGTCTTGGTTTGAGGGGAAAACCCAAAATGTTTACCCACAAGCGGGAGAGGGGGCCTTCTCCACAATAATCACACCACTCTTTATCAAATTTAAGAAGAGAAACTTTAATACAAGAAGGATAACTGTCCCTAACTGATATATATATATATATATATATATATATATATATATATATATATATATATATATATGTAGGTATAGGTATAACTATAAACAGACCAGAGCAAAACCGCTTCCCCAACACCACAGAGAAAAAGAAACAAAACACCAACCCCCACAACAACAATCCCCACAACAACAAGTTTCCTTCGGGAGAAGTGTTATACTTATGGCAGTATCAGTGTCACAGCCCAGCTGGCAGCAGGGTGAGTTCCCAGATGAACTCTGTGTCTCTTGTCCCAAATGAAGAAAGGAAGCTGAAAGTGGGGAACCGCCACGTGTCCTGGAAAGCAGCTGCAAACTTCTCTCCCCCGGGTCACTGCCCCAGCCGGGGCAGGCAGGCCGTGACGGTGCAGGCGGTGGTGAGACTGGAAAAGAGGCCGGGACCCCAGATACAGGAACCAGGAGAAACAGCCGTGGCGAGGACAAAAACAGCGGCTCAGCAAGAAGCCCCAGCAGTAGCCAGCAACAGGAGCAGGAGAAAAAAAGAACAGCTTCCCTCCTCGGCAGCACACTCACCGCTCCGGAGTTCCACAGAGCTAAGAAAGGAAAAAATACCCCCAAAACAAAAGAGACAAACCTGCCCCCACCTAAGCGATCAGCAGTCAACTACTTCTTTTTGTTAACTGCTGGCATGGGCAGTTAGTGGCAGGGGAGAGAATTTACATAATAATTCCAAACTACAACAGAAGCATCCTTACCTCTCCAAACTTGTCCTTTGGACCTCTTGTCCGTTGTGCCTTTCACCTGTCTCCCATGACTAACATCTCCCTCTTTTCCTGTACAGGTGTTTCTGTTTTCCTACTAGCAGCTGTGTTAACGTCCACCTTTCCCAGGCCATAGCCCTGGAGACAAAGGGTGAATGTGTGTGCATCCATTCTAGGGTGGACATGACATCTGAGGTAATGACCCGGCTACCTGGGCTTCCAGCATCCCCATTGCAATATTCAACGCTTCCTATGACCCACTTAAACATGCAAGACAATCCAAATATCACCATCCACACCAACTCCAAGACCCCTTCCAAATTCCCATTCCCCCAGAACATGGAGGGAATCCAACTGGTCTGTGTTCTCTGCTTCCCATGTCACCAGGCAATGAAATGTCTGCAGCAGGCTCTGCAGCCTATGGCTAGTGGGATCTCACTACACTGGGACCTTCCACCTGGCCTGGAGGTGTCACTAATCAGAAAAGCACCTGAGATCATCTTCCAGGGATATCACAGCTCCATCTATGCCCAGATCCATGGGCAAGCACAGGTGAGAGGGATCCAGAAACCATATGAACCAAGGCATGGCTTTCTGGAAGGTAAGGGAACCACACCCTGTTCCACCTTCCCTGTACTGGGAGTCCTTCATCTGCATTAAATGTGGGAGAGGCCATTATCAGGGCTCTCTCTGTAAACCCTCTTTGCCTCTGCTCCAAGCGTGGGTATCTACTTCCTTAGTAGAGCAAGAAGGGAATCTAGGTAGCCAAGCTGCCTGGGCCCAGAATATGTCTGACTCTTCCCTTGTGTTACCAGGATGCAAATGTGGATGAGGGAGCTGTGACCCTTCAGTACCATGTGGGCAGCAAGTTCTTCAGTTACACACTCAGGACACTCAGGTTCGCATTGTCCCCACGACTGGATGACAGGTGAGAGGTTAATACTCCTGCCCACAAGGCAGAGTGGCATCGGCAATGTCTGCAGGAGGAATGGCAGGTGTCTTTCACTTGTGTCCTTCCCACTATAACCTGAGGTGGGAAGAGAATCCGGGCATCTGGTGTTCCTGCCTTGTCCCCTCTGTGCTGACCTTGGGAGATGAGCTGGGTGACAATTAATCCACTGGTCCCTCCTCTTTAGTGCATGTGTCCCATGCCCCTCCCCAAGGTGGAACGAAGGACTAATTCCCTGCCCCTGCAGGCTGCCAGTGCACCGTATGGCCCTGATGCACCTGCTGTGGGAACAAGCCTGGGAGGGGACAAACAGGGCAGAGATGGACACCTGGCAGACTGCAGTGAAGTCCAGCCTCAGCCTGAAGGTTTCATCTCCTCTCACATCTAGTGTGGCTGTACGAGTGAAACAGAGGGACACCTGGCACCATGGTAAGGTAGCAAAGGTGGGGATGAAACTGGAAGGAGAAAGTGGGACTTGGTGATCTGATGCCTTCTGAGCATCTGCAGCTACTGGTCCCATGGGCCTGATCACCCTTTTGCCTGTCTCTAATACCCATGAATCTACTCTCAACTCCCTGCCTCTCTTCCCAGATTCTTTGCCTCCAGACCCTTCCATGTTGTTCTCTCCCTCTTGCAACCTGGTTCCCTGCCAGCTGGTCTGGTTGTGTGGCTTCAGGCCTGTGTTGCTGCAGTCTACCAAGTTTTGGATAGTTCAGAAATGCTAGTTATGCCTTGACATGCTTGGTCACAAAGCCCCTGACACTGAGACACTCACCCAGCTTTCAACATTCTGTAAAGGTAAGGATAAAATTCTTAGCTGAGCATTCTCAAAATGTGTTGGACTAGGACTGAACTTCCCTTTCAGCATTTATCTTTTCACTAGACTTTCTGATTATCACTGTAGTGGGGATGGATGGAGTGAGAGACCTATAAAAGTCCATGGGATTGAGGGCATCCAAGAGTGCCAATAGAGTGATCTGATGCCACTGCCAGTCTATAATCTTCAAAAGATCATGGCAACTGAGAAAAGTTCCTGATGACTGGAAAACAGTCAGATGTCTCACTCATCTTCAAGAAGGGGAAGAAGAAAAGTTGGGGGACCTTCAAGCTGGTCAGCCTCCTGTGAGTCTGAGGAAGGATCTGGAGCAAAATATTCTCTTAGAAGGGCCATCCTGTATGGATTTTTGAAAATAAAATCATGCCTGACCAACCTCACTGCTTTCTCAAATAAGGTAGCTGAAACTGTCGTCAAGAGAAGGGTAATGGATTCTGTATCCCTTGACTTTAGCGTGGCCTTTGATACTCTCCCTGTTGAGGCATCAATGAGATACTGGCTTGGATAAGTGGTAGAAAATTGTCTAGACTACTGAGCTCAAAGGACAGTTATCAGCAATTCAGAGTCCAGCTGGTGTTCAAAACCCAGTGCAACTCCAGAGGGATCTCTCATGGTAACAGTACCATTTAATATTTTCATTAATCACCTGGACATTAATGGACAGAGTGCAGTCTTAACAAGTTTATAAACAACACCATATTGGGAGCAGTCGGTATGTGGTGAGTACAGTGGAGGCTGGAGAAATGGCCTAACAGGAACTGTATGACATTCAGTAAGAAGAAATGTGAAGTCTTGTGTCAGGAACGGATCAGGAATGGGATGACCCTACGAACAGTACAGGGTCAGGGCATGCACATTCAAGGAAGCAGTTTACAGAAAAGGATCTTGGGGTCCTAGAGGACAACTACTTGAACAAAAGTCAGAAGTGTGCCCTTGTAACAATGAAATCCAACAGCATCCCAGGCTGTAGTAAGCTAGTGTAGACACTGTGCAGGGAGGTGGTCGTGGGGTATTGTGTCCAGCTTCTGCTTCCTTAAGCAGAGAGAAATTGACATACTGGAGTAACTCTAGGGAAGGGCCACTGAACTGAGGTGGCTGAACACATGGCACATGAGGAGAGGCTGAGACAGCTGGGTTTGCTCCTCTGTAAGAAAAAGATACCTTATTTCTGTCTACAAGTGGCTGACTGAAGAAAAATAGAAAAAACCCAGAGGAAATTCTTTTTGAAAGTGCCCAATATCAGGATATGGGGCAACAGACACATGTTGGACCATGGGAAATTCTGACTGGGTTTAAGGAATTTACTTTTTTTTAAAAATCATAAGGAAAATACAAAAACTGGTGGAATCTCCATACTTAGAGATATTTAAGACTTGACTACACAGGTGCCTGAGTGAGCTGTTCTAATGAGACCTGCTTTGAGTAGGAATTTGATCAAGAAGATTTCCAGAGGTCCCTATACCTTTAGATCAGTCTTAAATTACCCTAGTTTTGCCCTGAGGCAATTACTCTGGGTAAACTACAGCATATATGATAAATTTTAGGATAATTATGAGAAACTGGAAAGACCTGAGGATGCTCTGGGGTGTCTGGAAAAAGTCTGAGATGCTTGTATATGACTGGAAAAAATTGGAAATGTCCAGAGAGGATTGAGTAGAGTTAAGTATACCTGGAAAAGGAAGAATTTAAGGTTACTAGTCATTGCCTTTCTCATATGGGTTGTGTGAATGTTTCTGTCTTCCAGAGCAGAACCCTTCTCCTGAAGAACAAGTGATGGAGGAACTTGTCAGCATTTAACATCAGTTGGAACCGGACAATTTCTCCACTGGGAACGAGACTGTGTGCCTTCTCTGGGCTCAGGGCAGTGGTGGCACTCCAGAAAGCAAATGGCTTCTGGGCTCTCACCACAGCCCTGGCCTCTGCGTTGGGACTCAGCAAAGCTGAAGTTGAGGCACAGAGGCCCAGTGAGGTAAGGAAATCAGGGGCAGAAGGATGACGCTGTCTTGAGCTGAACTTTCCTGTTCCAATCAACTTTCTACTCTAAGCTGAACTGAGAGGAAGAGATCAAGGCAGTTGGGTTTATCCTCTTCACTGGTGGAATAAGGACGTGGAGGGTGTGGGGTGAAATCAGCAGACGTACCAGGAAACTTTCTGATTTTGAGGATTTCAGAAGCTTAAAGAGTTTGTGTGTATGTGTGAAAGTCTTTCTTTTACAACATGCTGGTTTAGATCTGATCTTTTTTTATTTATTCTCCTTGATTGTTCTGTTTTTCCCCACAGGATGTGCAGCCAGCAGCCTGGGCCACAGTTTTGGCCTTAGTCTGGTTGCAGAAGTATAAATGGAAGGTATCTTGGTCAGAGCTTCTGGAGGCCAAAGCTTGTAGGTGGATGCACGATGAAGCTGGTAAGATGATTTTGCTGTGTGGAGTCATACTCTGGACCTTTCCCACTAAATCCATGGCTGACACCCACTGACTCATGTTCCTCTTTCCCAATGCTCCTGTGCTGCAACCTGTTGAGGCTGTTGATAGTGTATTCCCTTACTGGGCTGTGGTTCCCCTTTGCATTTTCTCTCTTCTTGCAGAAGTCAACCTGGATGAATGTCTGCAGGCAGCAAATTCCCTGCTGGGCTGCTTTGTGGAGCCCACAGTATTCAGGATGTGCACTTACCTCACTGCTGCGGGTAGGCAAGAAACTGGTGGCATTAAGTGCCAGGATAGCTGATCCAAACTAGTCAAAGGGTCATATCATAAAGTAACAAACTTTAGGCGGAGAGAAAGGACTTCACCAACAAGCTTATGAAGTTTATAGTGAAGACCCTTTATTACACAAAGCACACAGTTTATATAGGGTTAGGACTACAGCTTATTGGCTAAAAGAGTTAACACACCACCACGCCAGATACTTCAATTGGTTAAAACTTATCTCTCACAAGTCCCATGTTTATATTATTTCATCCTGGCTGTTTTCGTTCAACCTGCAGAGTCCTGTGAATTCCTACTATGTGAATTCTTAGGGAGTAACCTCCTCCCTATCAGCCAAAGGCAGCAGCTGAGCTCCTTGCTGCTTCTGGCTGAGAGGGAGTCTCACAGGGCTTTCTATAGATCTGAATTGCTCACTTTCTGATTTTACTGTAGCAACAATATCACACACCACTAACATCATGAATGAGTGGCTGTGCGAGTGCTTAGTTGCTGTTCATGGCTGACTGACCAAAGCTGGCCTGTTCACACACTTTTCTCTACCATTTGAGAGTTTCCACTATGTTCGGAAAAATAATGCTAAACCCAAATACTAAATTTTTCTTCATTTCCATATTCTGCTTTTCTCTGGCATTTACTCAGTCACTGACTCAAAACACCAGACTGCAGGGAGAAAAATCCTGGTAAGATAATACAGGAAAACACCTTCATGTATCTGTCTGTCTGTCTGCCTCCCTCCTCACTTCCTGTGTGCCTTTCTGAGTTTTTAAAGAAATGTAAGAACAATGTTATTTTTTTCTTTTCCTCTTCCTTTTTTTTTTTCTTCACTAAAAAAGGGTTTGTCAAATATAAGGGTGGATTTCATTGAAACCCTGCAGTGCCCAGTGCTATTTTGGCTGTCCAGAGGTGTCTGAAACATCAGTCAGGTAGGAGGCAGGATAGAAAGGACTGGATTTCTAAGGTGACAACTAGAGACTAAACGAAATACCATTGTGGAATGGAATTTGGCTCCCTATATATTGAGGTCTAGTGCCATTTATCATGTTCTAGGATTTTGAAGTGTATTAGATTTACATGGCAAGGTTTTGGTAGTGGGGAGGCTACAGCAGTGACGTCTATGAGAATCCTCTACATGGGATTGCCCTGTTCCAGTCACAGGTGTTCCAAACCACACCCAATTGCAGAGCCAGTCAGCAAAGCTTGTGGCCTCCTTGTAAAAACATGTGTAAGAATAGGCAAATAATGCCATGCAGGTAGAACAGGAGGGAAGAGTGGGAACAGCAATGCAAACAGCAGGGTGAGAGGGGGAGGAGGAGGTATTTCCCTGCCACTCATGATGAAGCAGATAGTCATGCTGCAGCCCATCAAGGAGACTGTGCTGGACCAGACAGAGATTTCCTGAAAGAATTGCAGCCCACGGAGAGGACCGATCTGGAAGCAGAAGAAAAGTGTGAGGAGGAAGAAGGTCCCGAATGCACTTAAAGGTTTGTGTTTTTCTCCCTGATAGCAATCAATGAGTTTGATTAGAGATATGGTTCTTCATCTATCAGATAATCTTCAATGTCTAAACTTCAGTGGTGGGAAACCCACCAGGGACTATGAAGTGCCCAGCCACCTCAATTGGGAATTTCTTTCACAGTATGTGTATGGTGTTCACCTACATGTATGTACCTTGGTATCCAAACTCCTCTACTCCTGGGGCTTTCAGGAGCAGTGCTTGATCCAGGCTGACTTTCCCAGAGCCTGCTCTCCAACCTCTTGCACCTGAACACCTACAGCTCCCATACAAGGCATGTCTTCAGACTCCGTTTCCTTTACTGGAGGGCAGGTGACTGGGCCATGGAATCACCTTGTTCCCTGGAGGGGACTGATTTTGTCCCAGGTGCAGGGCTCTGCAAATGATGAGCTCAAATACAAGAGGCTCTTGTATTATGCAAGCACTGCAAGAAAGGCTTTTGATGAATTTCAGCTTAACTCACAAAGTTCACTCAAAATCTACCCTCAAGTCCAAGCTGCCTGTGTAGGCTCTCCCAAAAGTCCATGCTGAGAACATCAACTGGAGTCTTGTACACTTTTCTAAACAGGTCAGAACATACAAGGCTCAGAGAAGAAAACTACCCTATTCACCCCAGAAATAAATATTGTTACACAAAAGTGAAATGTTAGGAGTGCTTTAATAATAAAAGCAAGAAACAACCATTAAGCTTCAGAAGGCAATACTACTTCGCTCCCTCAACACGTTTTTTTTGCAATCCATTGTCCTAGTTCAGCAGGTGGCACCAGTTTATCACTGTGTGGGTGTGACCAAAGCTGTGCATTCTAAACCCTCTATGCCATTTTGCAGGAACTGTTAACAATGGACCATTTGCAGCAGCTGCCCAGGGCACACCTGATCCCTCAGGGTATGAGTTAAATGTGAAAGAAGCCTGTGAGACTGAAGCTGTGATAAGTCCCTTCCAGCAAATCTTTAGCACCTCCACACCCACCTGAGGGGTCATGTCTGCTAATGGGCCACCAATGATTCCAAATACCGTATGATTCAAAGAGTGAGATTACTCATTGTGTAATTCCCTGCCCTGGGGGAGGTACTGAACAGTCACACCTGGACCAGAGAGGATATAATCTTGGGGGTTTGGGGACTTGGGGGACCACTTATCAGATCCAGAGGAGGATCAGAAACTTGACAGGAGGAGACCACCACTCTTGACCAGACTGCAACCACCACTCTTCACCAGACTGCATCCATCATCTGCACCAGCAGGTTTTTCACCTCCTTTTGCTTTGGACTCAGGGGAGCCATGTGTACCTCAGCACAGGGGCTAACAAACACCATTCTGTTCGTTCCCCAGGGTGCTGGGTTATTCTTCTGGGTTTTATGGGTTAAAAGCAATTTCACTTTGTGTCATTGTATTTATTTTAGTATTTTTATTAAATTGTAACTCTGACTTATAATCTCTCCTGAGCTGGGTTCATTTCTCCTGCCAGTTTCCCTTTCAACCAGCACATCCATACATTTTAACTGTAAAAAATTTTGGTATTTACCTTTTTCACTTCTACCTATTTTTTTACTTATGATTATATTTTTCGTTTTCATTGCTAACAAGCATTCTTACTATTCTTATGGCTATAAACAATATATCATAGATTCATAGAATGGTTTGTGTGGTCATGAACCTGATCTTTATTTACAGTAGGAAGCACTTTGCTCTCCCAGTCCCATCCTGCTGTCCACCCACTCAAGAGGTGTGGGAAGAGAAGTTGCCATTGAAGATTGAGGCAAAAAAGTTTTTGAGCACCTCAGCCTTCTCCTTATCTGTTGTTACCGGTTTTCCAGCGGTGTTTTTTTGGATATAATATTTTCTTTGACCTTACTTTTCTGGCTGACATACCTGTAGAAGCCCTTCCTTTTATTCTTTATGTCCACTGCCAGGTTCAGTTCCAGCCTCTCCTTGGCCTTCCTCACCCCACCTCTATACAACTGAACATCATCTCTAGACTCTTCTGAGGTCACCTGTGCTAGTTTTCACTTTCCCTTGCATTTGACCAGAAGGTCCCTACTCAGCCATACTGGTATCTTGCCTTCCTTTCCAAATTTTTTGGTTCCGAGTGTCACTGGCACTTGTTCTCTGTGGAAGATTTTCTAAAAAATCTGTCATTTCTGTTCTACTCCCTCATCCCTGAGGACCAATATGAATTTTAAATCAACAGTTCCAATAATTATTTTGACATTTCCTAAAAAAATTCCATCCTGTGTTCCAGTTGCTCACATTTGAACTTTCTGTTATAGCTACCCATGTCCCCATCATCAAAATTTTGGGAAAATGGGATAAAATGGTATTACCACTAAAGAAAATAAGCATTCCTAAATGATTGCTCCTCTCTGTACCTCTACCTCATTCACTCTGTAATGCCTGGACCATGCGAGTGGATGTCCAACTGCCCTGTTCATCTGCTAAATTATCTGCAAGCCAGTGACATTCCCTTCAGCATGTGGATTCAATTTTCTTCATTTATTTCTA
>JAJPCS010016134.1:99718-112487 GCA_021164005.1 Willisornis vidua nigrigula
ACACACACACACACACACACACACACACACACACACACACACACACAGAATCCCTGTCACTAAATCAGCATCAGTTCCCTCCCTTGAAGTAAAACCTCAAGTGTACCTTATCACAAAAGCAGAATTGGGGCTTGCAAGGAGTTTGAGATGCCCCGGGCTACCCCACCTGGCATCCAACTCCCTCTTCACAAAGGTGTGGTTTTCTTATAGTATCTCCATCATCTTTAGTGACCTGCTGAGAATGCGCAGGTAACTCTAGGGTACCTCAAAAACTTGGACAGGTGAACTGAGCTCTGTACAGCTGCATTAGGCTACCTTTGGGCATTTGTGAATTCAGATTCCATGGCTGCCATGATGATTGTTTCATGAAATGTGTGAATTTGGAAATTTTCACATTGAGTGCTAGATGCAACCAAAGACATTGCAGTCAGAACAAACCTTGGGATTGTGACTAACTCAGTAGTTATGAAATGGAAAGGGCTTCCTGCTAAAGGCAACTGGGTTCCCTCAGATACTTTCTTGTACTCTGGGTGTTGGAGAGATGGTTGTTACTTCTCATACAGAATTGTAAGGTTCTTTCCCAGAGTCCTTCTGGAGCTCGAGGTATCTCCTGTTGTTCTTCAGTGTTCCAAGTTACAGGACTGGGTAAGGAATAGTCTTCTGATAAGTATCTGTTCCAAGTGCACTACCATTTTCTGATTTGCTCTCACTGTTTTTGGCATTCCCAGTGACCTTGAGACAGGGACAGAGAGCATTGAATTATGGAGCTTCTTGTGACATCCTAGACACAGGGAGAGATTATTGTATTTTTAAAATTATTTTCTCTTATGCAAATTTTTAAACAAAATTGTTTTCTTCAGTTTGGAAATCATAACAGAGAACTACAGCTGGATGTTTTGATGACCTAGGCTATATTAGATAAATACAGCCAGTGGAAATCATAATGTGCATTTCCTAAGACCTGGACAACTTTATAAAAAACTGAAACACCCAGGAAAATACTGAGGAAAATTTTGAAAAGAATAGTATATCTTACTTGGCAATATTTTTTGAAACCTTCAGGGTCAGAAAGCGATATTCCAGCCAACAGACAAGCTAAGATTTAGAAATATTCAACAAAAAGAAAGGAAAAGAGGCACTTTGGGGTTGGTGATCATTTCACCCTCCAAGATGACAAACCCTATACCTAAGAAATAAAACAGATACTGAAGGAAATTGTTACAAGAAATGTAATTTTTTAATTAAATGCGGGGTTTGGTGATTTTTGTTCTAGTTTTTAATTATATTTTGGGGTTTTGCTTTTTGTTTTTGTGGGTGTTTTTGGTTTTCTTTCTGTTTTAGACTTCTTTCAGAAGCTAAAAGAACATAAGACTGAAGAATAAGAAAGTGGCCTTCCAGGGATCTGGTGTTACTTGCTAAATTAAATGTAATTAAATTCATTATCATTTCACAATCAGTGCAGACACTTGCATACTAATCCTGTGCATACTAATCCTGTGGTTTCCAAAGGAATTAAACACGGACTGTGTCAATACTATAAGAGGATTTTCTCTATTGGCTGCAGATTATCATCTAAGATCTGGACAATCACACTGAAATATCTTTATCTTGTTCAGACAGAATATCTAAAGGAGCAACAATTCAAAATAGAACAAAAATTATTCCTGTTTCACAAATCATATTTCAGTAGCAAAGATCATGGGAAATGTTCCCACGTACCTTTTGGCAGGACAGTTTGCATTTGTAATGCTCACAGACTGCTGAGGCTCTCAGTAGAATTTCTGCCCTTATCCAAAATATAATATACTAATGGAAAGTAAAATAATACCTCAGGAAATCTGGTACTCATTTGTGGTACAGTGAATATCTCACAGGCTCACAGCATGCTTTTTTGTCCATCTCTTCTTCCTTCTTGCTCATTTTCTTCTTATCCTTTGTGCATTAATGTCTATCCTAATGTTTTCATTCTGGACTAATCACAGATGGTAGAAGAGACATACACAATAATATTTTCTAATTTGACCAAAATTAATCTGCTTTGCCTCTTAGAAATGTGATTTCAGGCTTGCCTGATATTGCAGGGAAAATTGTAATTGCAACTGCTCAGCAGCGTAATTTGTAAACAAGGAATTATATGGAACAGGGAACAAGAAGTTTCAACTACAAGAAGAGTTTAAGCTGCCTCAAAGAAGGGAAGCCAGAGACAGCACAGACTTCTGGAAAAGGTCTGAGATTTCCCTTGGTAATGAGATAAGAAATAGCTTCATCCTTGTCTTGCAGTCATAGGAGCACTCTGGGACCTTTGAGCAGCAGAGTCCAATCCATTGTTCATTACTTTTTTCTTTTACATTTAAGCACAAACATGTTTAATTCACCTCAAGGAGTACCGTAAAAATTCCTCAACAATTTGATTCTCACTCACCTGAAGCACTTTCACTCTGTAGGTAAATCAGGCCTTCCAGTGCACAAACCTTCTCCTGACGGCTTTGGCTCTGCTCTGTTTGTGCATTGCAGCTCATATGAGATGGGTCAGTTGTCCCACTGTTTATTTTTCCTGATGGAAAAAAATAGAGTGCCTGGAAAAAAAAACAAGTGTCCCTTGGCTTTATTGCATTTGAGAATTTACCATTAGCAATTCACAATAATCTCACATGTTCTGCATCTTTTCAGGACTACGAAAAGGAAATTAGAAGAGAGTGAAAACAGAATATTCAGTCTGAAATAAGACCTTTACAAGTAATTTTATTATTCATTTTTATAATTTACCAGTCAAGAAAGCAAGAAGCTTCTTATATTTGCAACATTAAAATGATTTTTCCTAAACAGTGTTCTTTCAATGTCTATGTTTTAACCATGTATATACATGTATTTTACACTTCAGCAACTACTTTTCATATCTTAAAACAGACTGGATCAGGCCAGAGCCTCCAAACACATATCAGTCATGTTTAAACTTTATTACTGAAACTCTATACATACCCTTATGTCATGAACATTTGTGTAAATTGTTATTGAAAGCAGAGAGAATAAGTGGTCATCGATGGAATAACAGTATAACAAGGACATTTTAGAATGAAAATATTTGAAAATGTTTTTACACATTGAAAAATGGGAGCAAATTTTGAAAGTACAAATTCCTCAAACTTTGCTGAAGAAATAAATAACCTTTACTGTTCAAGTACCCCTGAGGATACTGTAGTTCTTGTGATTAATTTAATATGAAAAGACCACTTGAGTCTGTGACAACCTGTCAGAGAGCCCTAAAAGGAGGACAAAGGAGCACAGCTGAATATTGTTCAGGTGAGTTAGAGACTACGGGGTGGAGTCATCTCTGGAGGTAGAACTGTTGAAAGATTTGTTGCCAGAGGCATTCCTGGACATGTACTATGGAATTCTAGATGTTGGAGTGATGAATCACACTCCCTGTATACCTTGGGTTTTTTTGTTCTGATTTGGTGCTCAAGCTGAGCTGTTAGAAGAAATTGAACACTGTGCCATTATATGGTTTCTGAAAAGGAGATACTTTTCTTACCCATCAATAGGATTACTGATCGTGCTTTTTTCTTTCCATTCCCAGCTCTGGAATTTGAATGCCTCAGCTGACCTAGGAAGGGATTTAGTCATCTAATATGGGTTTCTAACAGGACACTTTGCTTTGTAGGGTATTTCATATGACTTTTAGCTGATGTCCAGAAGGCTTTGATATTGGCCAAGCTTGTTGGCATGGCTGGAGCATCCCAGGTGGTAAAAGGTACTTAGGCTGAGGCAACTGAATTTTTCAACCTTTAACTCACCTTGCAATATTTGCCATCTACCTATGCAGGCAACACATCTGTGGTCAGTTCTGTTGAAGTGTTTAGGCCTCCTCTTAGCCTTGGTGCTCTACCCTGACTTAAATAGTCCATGCCATGGCTGTAGTCTAATTTAGCTCTGTAACTCTACAGAGATTCTAGTTAAAGTTTCAAAGCCCACTTGCTATCTTCAGACATAGTCTGAGACTTTTCTTTGGCCTGTGATTATTAGCAAATTATGTTTCCAGCTTGACAACCCTTTGTCCACAGGACTCCATATGGACTTTTGATCTACACTCAGAAGTTAACCCTGCCTTACAAGAACAATTCTCTGGCATGGATGACCATGAGTTCACACTGATGACAATAATACGATTCCTTAATACAAATGCTGTGCTTGCTAATATGTATGCCTGCAAGCTCCAGTCCTTGAACAAGGCATGGGGAGTATGAGGGAGAAGGGAAGAGTGTCCATGCAAAGATACAGTGCAGTAATGCACTATGGCGAGCATTAAGCTCTTTCAAATCAGTAAGTTTCAATGGGACTTGCTCCACTACAGGATCTCTTTAATCTGTAGAAAGGCACATCTTGGAAGCCTTGGTTCCAGCTGTGTTTTCCTTCTACTAAAGAGATTTTGTCTGGAAGATACAGAGAAGTAGATATCAGTTCTACCCAGGTTGCTTCCTTTCATTCCTCTGTCCATTTGAATGGAAACTTTTAGAGTACCAAACCTTCTGAAAACTTGTTATTGGGAACTCTTAAAGAAAATGAGCCTCTGTCAAATAACTTTTGTCATCAGCTGAGGGAGAGAAGCACATCTGGAAGCTTATTCACACCAGAATAGGTCTGGGTAGATGGTACAACTTTGAACATAAGCTTGATCACAAAAGTAGCTTAGGAATACAGAGCTTGTACTGTATGTTCATCTACATGGTGTAGACGCTCAAGGCCTAGAGCATATGCCTCTCCTGGAGTTCAGCTGGCTCGGTCAAGCAGTCAAGATGGCTGAGTCCAAGGTCAGCTCTTCTACCAATAGGAGTTGTTGAGAAGAAAGCAAGAAGCGAGGTCTTGTTCCTGCTGTTATCCAACTTGCTGGATGACTGCTGATTGTGCCTGACCCTGGCCACTCTCTCTGGAACCAGTCCTGACCCTAAACTACCCTCCAGCATCCTGGCTCCATGTTGGTGAGGTCACTGCTCTCACCCACCTTACCAGTGCATTTGGCTCCCAACTGCCCTTTGCTGGAGCAGCAGCTGGTCTTTGCTGCTCCCTGACAGGGACCTCCACACCCAAATCTGCTGGGACCATGTAGCCTTAAGAAACCAGTGGAAACATAGTGCCCCAAATGCTTCCATGGATTTGTACCCAGAGCCACAATTTCTGCACACCTCAGTTCCCCTCCTTTCTGAGCTTGTAGCACTGTCACCAGTCAGGCCATTTACTTTGCTGTTTCCCATCTCAGATGAAACAGATTCTGCTGACCTATCTGGACAGAAAATATCTGAGTATCTGAGCAGATGACTTCTACAGCACACTAAGATCAGGTAATACTTCTTTGCACTTTAAAGGAGGCCCAGACTCAAGGGGCTGACATCCTCCAGAGATGCTCAGAAGAGAGATAGTAGAGATCCAGCAGCTGAAAACCATTCACTGACATGAAGTGGTCTCCATCAAGAGTCAGTGAGAATCTTCAACTATGCATCCAGCTGGACAAAAGTTTTGGGAAGATGAAGCTGGGTTAACAGGTCAGCAACTTGAGGTTTATGGGACTTTTTGACCAAGTCCCATTTACTCATCTCCTGCGGTGAGGAGAGGATGACCCAAGAGGCAGGCTGCTCAAATGCAGTGTGTTACATTTACACCTGGGACTTCTTTGCCTGCTCATAAGCATCAGAACTCTCGGAGACAACATGGAGTGTTCCACCAGTTCCTGAAGGTCCAGTCATGGGTCTCATCTACCAGCAGCACATGAATGTTGATTCATCCTCTTCTTCAGAGAACTTGCCCCCCACAGGTGTAATGAGACTGGAAACACTGTGACAGAACTTGAACAAAGGCATCATGAAGTGCCCATGCTGGTCAAGGCTGTTACACTGTCAGCATAACCCTTGGAGTGGTCATATCTGACCATCACACCAGTCCTGAGAGGCAGATTGAGAGAAGCTGCCAGTGTCTGCAAGAGCTCAGTGCTCTTCAGACTCCCAGGGAGTGAAAGGCAGACATGGTGTGCTCTGGGAGCAGCACAACTGAAGTCATGCAATTTAGCCCCTTGAGTGTCTAGACACCAGCAGTGAGGTGGGTTGCCTCAGCCAGGGGCTGGTGCCAGGGAGGCATGAGCTCATGGAAGGAAGGAGCCTGACCATTCCAATTCAGCAGGCGAGAAGAAACACCTATGTCAAAAGTAGGCATATATACTTGTCTGCCAACTCTTCCCATTCCTCAGCTGGCCAGCAGGCTGGCTTTACTTCTTTGCAGTCCACGACCCAATTAACAGCATACCACTAAGCGGTGTGTGGACCTGCAGGCCTGGCAGGGGACAGGTTCTTGGGGGTCGAGTGCCACCTTCCTGAGAGACACTAAAGAGGCTGCCCGGGTTGCAGGGGTCCTTGGCAGCTGCTGCCCATTGCATCAAATATGAGGACAGAGCGGGAGGGCCGGGCGGCAGGGGGAGGTTCGGCAGAGTCGGTCCTGACGAGGGCTCTGCAATCCCGTCCCTCATCGTGCCTGGATCAACCTGCGGCACCGCGGGGAGGGCGATCCAGGAACCCTGTCAGATGTCCCCTGACCCCTCCCCATTCCACAGCCTCGCAGGCTCCTTGCCATCCTGGACTCCCACAGCCCCCACGGCACCCAGCACCGGCTGTCCGGAGGAGGTTTGCAGCGATCTCTCTCCACTCCCGGCCCGGCCGTCTGTCCGGCAGTGGCCGCCTCTCTTTATCGCAGTCACCCCGCAGCTGACGTGGCACTGCATCTCGCTGTCTGCCCGGACACCTCTCGCTCTGTCTCTCCATCCCTTGTCCCTGGATCTCATCCGTCTGACCCTTCCTCTCTCTCCCCCTCACTCTTCCGTCTCTCCCTCCATCAATACTTCGTTGTTGGCTCAGGCCTTGATTCAGGTGAGTGGCTGCTTGATTGTGCTTCACTTCGTTATTCTGACCCTGTTCTCTGTGCATTGTCCCTCTTTACTAGGAGAGCTGGTGCCTGGTCAATCCATCCCTCTGACCATCCCTCACCCCTGTTCCCCCCAGGATTTACACCCTATTTGCTCTATCTGTCCACTCTGTCAGCTTGATGGCGGGGTGGGGATGTTTCAGGTGCTTTCCACCCTGACATCTGAGAGCAGAAATAGGGAAAATTGAGACAAATGGGTCTGAAACAGAGAGATTTATGTGGAAGGGTTTAAGACGGAGGGCATTCCCTTTCACCTTCTGGCATTGGCCTGAAGACATTTAGGCTACACCCTCCCCCAACTGCCTTTCTGGGAATTGTCCTGCAGTCATGGAATACCTGAACCTTGCCCCATTTCTTTCTCCATTATATTTCTGTTATTATGTGGACTTTCAACCCCCCCTCACAAGTTACTCCATTAATATATCCTCACAACAGTTATCCCTTTGGCAGCTGCATTCACAGAATACTGTTAGTGATGGGTACCTGTCCATCTATCCTTTTCAGAGAAAACTCCTATGTCTCTCTGTTTATCCACCCATGCATCCATCTGTCCTAAAATGGACCTTATCTGCCAATCCATCCACCCAGATATGGATGGATAGCTATGTACGGTTTATCTCAATGCAGTCCCTTCCATCCATCCATCTAGTCTTTCTTTCATATCTTCTCCCCTTTCTATCCCTCATTTCTTTGGTGGATGCAAAGCTGGACATGATGAGCCAGTAGTGTGTCCTGGCAGTTCAGAAAGCCAGCTGCATCCTGGGCTGCATCAAAAGATGTGTGGCCAGCAGGTCGAGGGACGGATTCTCCCCCTCTGCTCCCCCTTAATGAAACCCCACCTGAAGCACTGTGTACAGGTCTGGGGTCCTCAGCATAAGAAGACATGGACCTCTTAGAGTGGGAGGGGAGTGGGAGATCATGAAGATACTCAGGGGGCTGGAGCACCTCAGCTCTGGACACATGCTGAGAGAGCTGGAGATGGTTAGCCTGGAGAAGAGAAGGCTCTGGGAAGATATCATTATGGCCTTCCAGTATTTAAAGGGAGCTTATAAAAACAATCATGTGCAACTTTTTACATGGGCAGATACTGATAGGACAAGGGAGAATGGTTTTAAGCTAGAAGAGGGGAGATTATGTTAGATGTTAGGAGGAAATTCTTTCCCCAGAGAGTGGTGAGGCCCTGGCACAGGTTGCCCAGAGAAGGTGTGGATGCCTCATCCCTGGAAGTGTTCAAGGCCAGGTTGGAGGGGGCTTGGAGCAAACTGGTCTAGTGGAAGGTGCCCCTGCCCATGGCAGGGGGCTTGGAACTGAATGATCTTAAACCATTGATAATTCTGTGATTCTTCAAGATTCTCCCATGGTGGGAATGTGATGCAGAACTCTGCATTGCAGAGACACTCCTGGGGACATTCCAGTGCTAATAAACAGACATATCTGAATCCCTGGGTTTTCTCTGGCTGGGCACAGTGGGTTGGGCTTCCATCTATGTGTGTGGGAATAGTCAAATGACAAGGAATCATGACCAAATAGGGGCTGCCTGATGGTTTCTGTGGATCTCTTCTCTTACATAAGTCCTTTCTTCTCTGCAGGTCTCCAGAAATGTGGCATCAGAGTTTTGGACTTCTAGGAAAATCCTACACCCATGACAGTGAGCTGGGGATCAGACAGGGACATTTGGGGAATGTGGGATGCTCCCAAAGTAGAACAAAGAAAGGAGAAAGATAGGCAGCCTCGGAGAAAAATAGTTAGACAGGATCTTCACAGAATAAAACATGGATGGGAACGATCAAGAGCATTTCCACAGGAAATGAGTAGGAAACACAGACCTGGAGGAAAAGGGAACTTGAGGGGATGGGAGTCAGACATTGCTCTGTGTCAGACTCACACTAGACCCTTGTTAACACTGGTCACCTGGTTTTGGTTTCCAGGGTGACAACAGCCAAATATTTGAAGCAGTCCCAAGCACCTACTTATGTCCTTTGTGTGTGCTGATGGACAGCTTGTATGTCTCTCTACAGCAACAGGATCCTTTTTGCTGGGGAAGTGGCTCTACATGTCCCTGTACTCGGTGCCTCTGTGTAGTGCTGTGGTGGATGTTGCTATCCAGGATTATGTGGCTGATGTGGCCTCAGAACTCATATACCAGAACAAGAGTCCTATCTCCACAGAAGTTCTCTTTGTCTTCCCCTTGGGTCCACAAATGTCCATATACTCCTTCCAAACCTGCAGTGAGGATGCCAAGGTTGAGGCCATACTACAGGATGAGGTACCAGTGTTCAAAGACTAATGTGCAAACCACCACAGGGGTGTGGGATGAGCAGCCCACGGCCTGCCTGGTGATTGGCTTTGTCCGCATTTCCACTCAGGTCCAGCAGCTTCATGAGGCTACAGGGGGATGGGAGAATCTGGAATACCTTCAGGATCAGTCTATGTATCCAGGCAAGGTGTTTGCCTGCTTCCTGGGCACCCTGTCACCTGGCAAGGAGCTGGTTGTGACACTGCGCTATGTCCAGGAGCTATCACGGGAGCCAAATGGAGCAGCCCATTTTGTGCTGCCACACACACTGCATCCCTACACAAAACTCTATGGTGAGTGACCCCACAAGGAACCTGCCATCCCAGTCACACATCATGCAAAAACGCTACATGGTCCCCATGTCTTTATGAACACACTTGATGAAACTTTCCTTTACACTCACAGGGGACCCACACTTGCCCCCCCAAGCAGCCCCTCAGCAGATCCATGTATCCTTCCTTGTGCCCCAGGAGGGTATCCATACCTCCCACACACATTTCCCATAAACAGACTCATGGACCCGTCCATGTACCTCATTTATAACCCCCAACTCCCTCCATATGCCCTATATATGGATACTAAATGCTGTCTACCTACCCCTTCTGCAGGGAGAGCCTGTGCCCTGTCCAGTACCATGTTTCTCTTTGCAGACTGGAACTGTCTCAGTAGCCAGCTGCCCTACAGCCTGCTGCTCACTGCTAGCCTGCAGTCACCCTGCGGAGTGGTCAGTGTGCAATCCAACTGCTCCCTCACCCCTCTGATCTACACTGCCCAAGACTGTAGCACTGCACAGGTTTGCTCTCCTGAGTGTTGGGATCCTGGGGGTAGCTGAGGAGTGATGTCAACACTGAGAAACAGAAGATTCACTGGGATCAGTGCCTGTGCTCCTGATCCAGTGCTCGATCTGGTCCCTCTTTTATATGACCAGGCACCTGTTCTTCAGGTCTCATTGGCTGGCAGCCCTCCAAGACACCATAATTTGGAGCTGCTTGTGTATTTTGGAGATCCCAGTGCAGTCAGCGCTGTGGTGGAGAAGGGAGACCCTGGGGCCCTTCCAGGTGAGCACAGATGGAGAGGGAAGATGAGGGCAGCTCTGGCAGGAGGCATAGGGACACAGGGAGACACTGGGAATTCTGGCAAGTAAGAAATCATTGAACACTGGTTTTTGAATAAGAGGCATTCACATGGGATTGTTTGGGTCCTGCGTTTCCAGTGTGGAATGCTGAGAACATTGTGATGAGGTGTCAGATACAGCAGGATGCATTAGGGCTCATTGGTCAGCACTCTTGGAGGCACTGGGTTGGAATATATGGGCCGTGCCATTGGTGGACAGTGTAGCAGGGTATTAAGTTAGCAGTATGGGGCATCACAGTCTCTGGGAGAGAGGAAGCAGAAAGCACAAGAGAATCCAAACCAGGATGAAGAGGAGTGTCCCTATCTGGCCTTTATATCATCCCATCCCATATCTCCTCCAGGCTCCCTACTTGGCGATCCCATGGTGTTGGTGACACTGGCACCCAGTATCCCTGAGGCAGTGCCTGGGCAGCACCAGTCTGGAGAGTTCATCTTCCTCCTGGACACCACTTTTCTTGAGCATGCACAGGTACCCTCATAGAGCAGAGACCAGGGTGGAGGAGCAGGTTGAGAGGGAGTAAGCCAGAACAGGCATTTAGAGAGGGACAGAGATGTGATTGGGGACTGGTGGGGCCTGAAATGGTCCTGAAATATCTTGGGTGCTCAGGGCAGTTCAGGACACTGTCTTGGGTCATCCAGGGGAGTCCAGAGGCTTTAGGAGAACAAGTCTGTGGTCAAGGGTATCCATACCCCTGACAAGTGCCTCCCAAGACCTGCCTACTCTGTCTTTTCATAGGACTCTCTGCTCTTCCTCCTCAAAAGCCTGCCTCTGGGCTGCTACTTCAACATCTACTGCTATGAAGCAGCATCTGTGGGCATCTACCCGTGAGCAAACATGGGGTGGGCTGGGTGCTATGGGGCTGAAAATGGTGCTTGTGCGTGTGGTTGGATACTGTGGGGCATGGCTGGATACTGTGGTACTGGAATGGGCACTGAGGCAGAGTTAGATGTTGGAGGACAGATGTACATGCTCTGAATTCAGCTGGTGGATATGGAACAAGGTTGGATGCTGGAGGGCCTGACTGACTACTTAGTAGGGCAAGGCTGGATTCTGGGATGTGATCTTGGCTTTATGGGACAGCATGTTTTGGGTTCTATTGAGCAGTCTTGGAGGAACTATGAAACAATGTCTCTTCAGGAATTAGTATGGGGCAGGGACTTGTAGAGAAATATGGGGCATAGCTGTGGGAAGTGCTATGGAGCAGAGTTTCAGGGAGCACTAGGGATGGCATGGAGCTCCAAACATGCTGTACTCTCTGCAGGCAAAGTGTTGAATATACTCAGGACAACCTGACCAAGGCCATGCGATCCATCCCCTCCAGAGAGTCCAGTCTGGGTGACAACAACCTGCTTGGAGCCCTCTGCTCAGCCTACAGTACCCCCCGACCCCGTGGGCATGCACGCCAGGTCTGGGTCAGGGGCGTGAAGGGGTGGAGGGGCAGGTGTCCTGGGGAGAGAGAGGACACAGGAGTGTGGGTGAAAGAAGCTACCCAAGGTATGTGTCACAAAGGGAACCAGAAGGATACTGGTCTGTGAAAGGAATGTGAAAGGCAATGGAGAAGTGGGTCTATAACTTTGGAGGTTTCTGTCCCTCAGTGAATCTCTCTCTCTGGGGTAGTTTTTCTATAAAGTGTCTGTGTCCTTGGCCCATCTCTCCAGTTCAAGGGCCTGCTTTCCCCATTTTGGGGTCCCTGTGGAGGACTCCCCTACTCATGTGCCTTGTCTCTCAGCTCTTCATCTTCATGACTGGGCTACCCCCTGACAAGGAGGCTATCGCAGCTGAAGTCTGTCATCACCGCAACAGCCACCGGTAATGGGGATTCTCTGTCCTGAGTCCTACAGTTGCCCTTTGGTTGTCCAGTCATTTCTACCCCTGCTGAGGGCCCCGGTACATCAGTGCCTGTTCCAATCCTTGGGCTCCTTCAGAGTCCCAAAGACCCTTCTCAGTCAACTCAGGTCTTCAGAGCCAAGTCCCCATTAGGGAGTCTTTGCTTACTACTTTCACAACTAAGGCATCCGTCCCAGAGTGAGCAGGGAGACTGAGGCACAGAGCTTATATACCCCAACATGCTTCCAAGATCCAGTGTGCTGCAGCCCTATGAGATTGATACCAGTTTTATCCCAAGCCCCAGCCCTCCTCTGCCATCTCCCTGCCTAACCCCAGCTCCAACCTAGTCCCTCACTCCCTGCTCTTCTTCCTGCTCCTTTGTTCTGCACCTCAACTTTCTTCCCCCAGCTTTAACTCCAGCCTGTCTATCCCAGCATACTTGCACCCACCTCTGGCTCTCATTTTTGACATCTTTCTCTACTTTCACCATAGGTGTTTCTCTGTTGCTACAGTAAAATCAAAAGTGAGCAATTCAGATCTATAGAAAG